>VURO01017826.1:35287-62644 GCA_015108175.1 Pelvicachromis taeniatus
AGACCAGTTAATAAAAACTGTGAAACCCAAACAACCCAAAAAAAAAAAAAAAAAACCCAGCAGAAACCACAAACAGACCTGGGAACATGACACTTGTTAACAGGTAGCCATGTGCTAGTTGTTCATTGGAGATACAACAATGAGTTTTTCTGAGTAAACAGAAGAAAAACTCATATATTTTAATGAGCGTAGCGCCTGCTGGACAAACACTGGAAAGGCCAACTCGACATGGAGCGGCCTTATTAGCACCACTGTAAATGGCTTATTTTTTTTCCAAACCTTATAGAAAAACTTTTTTTTCCCTGACTGTTGTGAAGATTTGGTGAACAGCATGTTTCTGTAAAAACTGTAAAACTTTTCATGTTAACTTTTGTGTCTCTTTGAATCTCTAACAACTTAAACGTCTCTATCTGGAAAGTGCAAACCTGATGGCATCTCAAAGCTGGCCAATTAAAAGCACCAAGATAATCATCTGATCTCACAAAGCACAATGCTAAAGGAATAACCAGAGGAAGCGTTTTGTAGATTGTCCTTCTAAGCTCGGTTCTTAAATAAGGACATTTCGATGAATGCAACATTAATTTTTTCTAAGAAAACTCAGCGGCATACTGAGAATTTTAGCACAGAGGTGAAAAGACAACCTTACTTTGTTCATCACTGTGAATGTTTCCATGGATTTCTCATGAAGCAAAAATCTTTTTTTCTCTGAAATACCCAGCAGTTTTGATGTGAATCGTGGAGTAATCCAGTCTCTCGAGACAGAAACTCACACACACACATACACTAAAAGTAATTTCACTTTCATGCTCAAGCTTTTTCTTGCTTTAACTGCTTAATCACCCTGACTACGGTTTGGATATATGTGGCCAACCATACTTAATGACAGTTCTCTTTATCATCCTGTCTTCCTTATCTGTACATTTTCCTTTCTCCCGGTTCCTCATCTCTCGTGTGGGCACGACATGCGCGGCCCTCCCGTCACTTCGCACTGCCTGCTCTGCTGTCTCTCCGTTTTACTCATCCTCCCTCCGAGCGGCTGCTCTGATGCTGTCAGTCTCCCCCAGATTTATGCCTTTGGCGTTAGTCACCGCGTAGCTTGCCCCTCGTCCCCTCCTCACAAGTCCTCCTCTTCTCCAAGTTTAGCACCAATCTTCTGCTTCTAAGACAGCACCTGCACAGCCCCGACAGATGGGATGGTTATATTTACTCGGTCTCCCTGTCTGGCACGCACATCAGTACACATGTACTTTAACACTGTGCAAACATTTAAATGCACACTTGAGATGAAAGACTCACTGAGACTGGAGAGTGAAAACATCCTGCTGTGATTTGTCAGATCAAGATACTAGAAAAGCATATTGCGTATATGCTGTATTTGAAAGGTTTCCAAGGCCAGTGCACCATTATAAGAGATAGCAACGTAGTGTTTGAACTTCTGCGTTTCACATCTTAGAACAGGTTTTACTGTAAGACTGTGTCTCAGATAGACTTAATGGAGTTAGGTCTAATTGATTAATCAGAGAAGTGGAGTTGTCAGCTTTAATTGCCAAGTCCTCTTTTCTTATCCTGTAATCATCAGATTATCTGCCCCAGGATATCCAGAGTGATAGCCTTTAGTCTTTATTTTGGAGTTTTTTTAATGCTAATGACGACAACCGGTTGTTCTACCTGTTTATATGACGTGTGCAGGCAGGAAGTCACATAATAGTGGCTTACTGTAGACGTGTTACGTATGCATTGTTTTTTCTTCTGTTGTTTTTTTTTTTTTTAAGCCAGTGATCCAATGTAAGCACTGTCATTCCATCACCAAATTTGCTTATACTCTAAGGATTTACCCTGGTAGATATACAGCAACAATTTTGATGAGAGAAAAGGGTACCAACTAAAAGGCCATACCAGTAACAGTAGCTGAGGTAGTGAAGTGGGTCGTCAACTAATCAGAAGGTGGGTGATTTGATTCTTGCCTCCTCCAGTCCACATGTCAAAGTATTCCTGGGCAAGGTACCGAATCCCAAATTACCCCAGATGTATTCATCACCACGCAAGTGGGTGTGTGCTAATTAGAAAGCACTTGTCCTCTACCAGAGGCCTGTGAGCTTGAGGGTCCTGCCAAATATCTTTGCTGTTCCTGGGACTGCTCTCTTCTCAGATGTCATTGCTGGGTTCTGCTAGAAGAATGAGCCACTCGCCCAGTTTGGTGGTCACTGTCCTAAGTGCTCCATTTATGACAGTGGCCACTGCTGTCTTCACACTCCACATCTTCTGTTTCACCATCAGTGTAGATACTGGGTGTGGAATATCCCATAGGTCCCACATAGGTCTCCTCTTCATGTTCCCCTTTTGCTGGGATTACTTGCATAGTAGTAACAGTTACCTTTTAACAGTAACATGGTACTGTGGGTTCAAAAAGCATGCAAGTCATGAACGCACACTTCAACCTTTTCAAAATAGAAGAAACACTATGCCGAATTTAACTGTGAGACACTAACAATAAAATGTGACATAGAGACGTGTAGTCTGTGACATATGTGGCAAGCTTGGACGAATGACTGTCATTGTCTGATTCATGTCAAAATGTCACACATGAGTGAACATGAACAAACTGTTGAACCCTTGGTCAATATTTCTGAAATGATGACATCTTGTCTCTGTTTTTTTAGCCAAAGTCTAGAGCGTGTATAATGTATGGAGCGGACTATAACCTAATTCTGTACAAACATACCACGTAACACAGCAACACAAACCTAAGGCTGCCATCACGTTGGACATATTGTGCAGTTTGTCACGTGAGGTCTTCAGACAGAAATGGATTTATCACACATGGTGACACACGTGCCAAGACGGTACGGTTGCCGTTCCATTATTCATCCATTTATCCATGTCACGTGAAAAAAAGAAACATGTTTACTTCACAGCACAAATGTCAGATCAGGATGGTGAAAATGCTTCTCTGATGCTCATCAGAATAGGACGATGACAAACATGAAGCCGTTTGGTTAAATGGGACATTTTTCTTAATTTGCATTAAATTAAAAATATTGCTCAAGTGTACTTTCTCATTTCCTGCAGTGTCACAGATTAAAAGTTGCCAAACAGCTTAAATGCACCTTTTACATCTCACAACCTTTTACTTCTGTAGAGTCACAGATACATAGAAATGTGGTTTTTAAAGGCTTTTAATTTTCCTATTGGAAAAGAACAACTGTGGCCAGCTTGGAGTCATTTGGGTTTAATTTAATACAACATTTGAAATACATTTAAGAGGATTCATATCTATTGTTTAGGTTCTGCATGTTCAGACTTTCTTAAATTATTCAGCCACAAATTTACGGTCACAAAATTATATACAGTATAATCCAATATAAAGGCTCTACAGGTGTATTATGTATCTGTGAAGCAAATAATTGTGGAGTTGATTCAACGTTCTCATTATGTTTATTTACTCAACCTGAATGTTATATGTAGTCTGATGGTTTAGTATAAAGAATGACACTGTAGAAAAACAATGCATCTGGTAGTTCATAATTTAAAAATCAACCTAAACATACAAAATAAATTAAAACTTAAACTTGTGGTATGAAGCTGTGAGCATGTTAACAGCGAGCTGTCGAGATGCAGGGAGATTTGTTTTTTTAAGGTTGCCCTGAGTCGAACTACTACTATGAGGCATTAATAGTTGTGTAGTAGCTGTATTTGGTTTTGAACAGACATGGTCTTGTACATTATGGCCAGACATTTCCACTTTGGTCTCTTCTGTCCAAAGGACCTTGTTTCAGAAGTCTTGTGGTTCGTTCAGATGCAACCTTGCAAACCTAAGTCGTTCTGCCAAGTTATTTTTAGAGAGGAGTGGCTGTCTCCCAGCAGCCCTTTCCAATAAACATTTAGTCTTTTAGTCCAGTCCGTTTCTTAATTGAACTGTCATGAATAAATTTAAAAATGTAACATGAGGATGTAATTTCTGATGATCAATTGACCAAGTATAATGCTTCCTTTGGAATCAGTAAGGATGAAGTTTATTACAGGACTACTTGGGGTTTCGTGCAAAAACTCTTTTCCACATGACTGTAGTTATTCACTCTCAGTCTTCATGCTAAGTTAAGCTAAGAACCAACGCTACTGCATTTTCCCCACTCTGTCTTTTTGAGAGTGTGGGTTACCGTTTAATACTCAAACGCTCAATTTGGAGTTAATTCTTTATTTATTTATGAATGAACAGAAAAAAATGATTCTCTTGGGTGTGTCCAAGTAATTTATGTCGAAATGAGGAATAAAATGGAAATCTCTGCTATTATTTGTTGGCTGGCTAAGTCGGTCTTTGAAAATCCATGGCATTCAGCTAGACTGAAGTGCTGCTTAATGGACCATGAGGCATATGGTGTGTCGTCTAGCTGCTGTTTTGTCCCTAGATTTCCACTTAATCTCTTGTGTGCCTCATTTTGACTCTAGCTGCTTTTATTTGTTGTCCTGCATAAAAAGCAGACATAATTTTTTTTTTTTCTTTACTCTAAGACTGCCATCACCACTATTATCCACAAGTCCCTCAAATGCCCAACAACTTTGAAGCAAACAGCTGAGCCATCAAGGCCCACCCACACCCACACACACACACACACACACACACAAGCTGATGAGCACGACTGAAGCTGTGAGCATGCTGCAACTTGCAAAGTAATGCTTGGCCCAAATAGAGGAATTAATGGGGAGGAAAAAATAACAACTAGTGGGACACTGTGACAGTGTGCACATGAATGTGCATGTGTGTATAAAACAATGAGATCTCAAATGGCTGTGTGGCCTCACTACATGCAGTGTATAAGAACTTTTTTTTGTTCGTTTTTACTGCATTCAGCTTTCGATGTGAATTTTGTCTCTGATTTGCTGGAACAAAGTGACATGGCAGAATTATTCTTTTCTTTAAACGAACCCAAGGCCATACAGTAGGTGTTAATTAAAAAGCCAGTGCAGAAGCTGCGCTCTGTTTTTACCTGCACACTGACGACACGGTCACCTCTTTCCACTCATTCAAATTCCAAACAAGGAGCATAATGGAGACGCTTACGTTTCTTTTCTATCTTGAGGGAGACATCCTTGACATCACCAAAAGTCCTAGCTGCATTAATACTCGAAATCCAATTCTAAACTGACTCTTCTAGCTGAGGGAGAAGAAAAAAAAAAACTCTCACAGATGCTGATTAGTAAACATCTCTGAGGCAGTAACCTGCATCCTCGCTATGTAGGTTATGTTCATTTAGTAACGAGCAGGAAATAAAGAGCGGGAATAACGATCTTCCAAACTGTCATTACACATGAACACGTGCGCGTCTGCTTCTGCGCTTAATTACACGTGGATTTGTTAGCACATGGAAGCACAAAAGAGAACGAGGCAAAGATCCTCTCGTGGCCTTGATGCTCTGAGCAGGCAGTGCAGTGGCCTAAGCTTGTAAAATGAGTGTATCATCCCGTGGCCCCCTGGAACACAAATAACCTCTCTCGTTTAGTCAAGACATGCACTAAACCTCCACTCATCTTCTTATCTCATGTAATTACAAATCAACATTGGCTTAATGTTGCAGGAGCTTCATGTCATGTTGAGTTTCTAAAAGCTGTTCTTCTTGTGTCCCAGAATGCCCTTTCATTATATGGGGGTATGTTAGACACAGATGAACCCCTCTGATTCTAATTTTAGAACGTCCTTTTGATTATGAATCATCTTGAACTGCATCGCTCATATTCTGTGCCCTTTGTGCGATCGGGGTCAAGTTTTTTGAGGATAAATGCCAGATGAAAAAGCAAGAATTTGCAAAATGACAGTTTAATCTTTTTCATTGTTTTTAAAAGATTCACAGACATTGAAATACACTTTCTTTAATGATCTCCATAAATCTGCAAGTAGTTTTTCGTGATGGGATTTCACCGAAGCCTATGGCTCGTAATTTGCAGCGATTTCATAACTGTGGGCTTTTTTTGCTGCGCTGTCCTGATCCCCTCTGACCACTGACCTTTACATAAATCAGATGCCAGAAATACACCAACTTTTTTGATAATGACTATGAGAATTGGAATATTATGACGACAATTGTATAACGCAGTTATTGTTATTACTGTGATAAATCTTATATGCAACTGGCATAACGAGTGTGTTCAGTTCACAGCATTTCATAATATAGACTGAGCCACGTCCTATATTCTCAGTCTTATTTCAAATGTGTGCTACTGCGGTGAAACGCATTAGAGACATTGTTTTGTGCAAACATTTATTTGAATAATAAACTGCATATGATATTCATGCATTATCTAATGCATGGCTGTTATCTAATATACTTCACCTTTTACAATCTTCTAACCTTAAGCCCTATTTTGATCTTTTGAATCTGAAAAAGGTCATCCCGTGATGCACAGCCTATTGTGTATATTTCACTTCACCACAGTGGTTTCCCATTAAATCTAACTACTCAGCCTCACAGTAATAGTGTTTGCTTTCGCCAGTATTAAACACATACATTCAGCTTTCCATCTGTAACTCCAATTGCCATTTTTCCTGCTAGGTTTAGAATAAAGAGCACAGTCCTGCTGTGATGGGTGCTGCAGATCAAACGATGCGCGTCGGCTGATGCTATCTTTGCTGTAGGCTTCAGGGGTCTGTTTTCACATTGGCCACAAATTAAACTGGGGTTTTTTTTTGGTTTTCTTTTGTTGTTGTTTTTTTACAGATTCCAAGTGGGGACATCTGTGAGGCAAAAGCCAATTCCACTTCCACCATGACAAATCCTGAATAATGCTTATTTCTTTTCCTCAGATTTGGTCCAGATACGTCCTTAACGCCGATGTCAAAGTCAAAGTGAACTTTAGTGTCGTCTCTGTATTAGTATAGAGAGGGATGAAACTGCGAAGTTCAGGGTCCACAGTGTACACATAAAGCAAATACAAACAAGACGTCATGCTTTAACATAGAGAACAGTGTGAAATATAATATAAAGTACAATAACTCTTCAGATAAAATCATATGGTTTGCCTGTTATATACTATTTGTCCATTTGAAGAGAACAGAGTGATGGTTAAATGAACAATATGTCCTGAATATATGGGCAGCACAGATGAGTTGAAAAAGAAAGTCAGTGCATCCCATAGAAATTCTTTCACCATCCGATGATGTGGACTGTACTAAGGTATGAGGTCATTCTTACCAATATTTACAACCGTGGACAAGATATCTGAGGAAAATCTCTCCCATATCTTTACAAAAGGTAACAGCTGGAAGGCAGGTATTCACTTTTTATGGTACTTCTGATTTGTAATGTACAGTTATACTTGCCTCATACAGGGCAGCCGTGTAAACTGTACAAAATACACAAAAAGTTCCTGTTTTTGTTCATCCAAGCCTTCTCTAGTTGCAAAGTTTTTTTTCCACTTTCAGAAAGTACAAGCTTTTGGATGGTCAGATCTTTTGTTGTCTAGAAGAAAAGTCCAGAAATGAGAAATCATTTAAATCCTAAACACTGTGGATATCTGGACCAAATTTTATGGCAACCCATCCAAAGTGAAGACCGTGTCATAACTGATGTGATTGAGCCTCACTGAAAGTTAGAACGTTACTCTGCAGCATTTCTAATTTTGCTAATTTACCCGTTTTTGACCTTACATTTAATTAGCAGCCACTACTCTGCACATTCATGTAAGCACAAATGCATTAACGGAATGTATCAGGGTAATATGTCAGTCATCAACCAAAGCTGAAACTAAAAGCCTGGTCATTCCTGACACCCAAAAACCTGGTGATGTGTTTTTCTGTGCTTCCAGCTCCCCTGGGATTGGATCTGAGAGAGGGTGTATATTTATGTATATTTATGTTTTTTGTTCTATATCCACTGTTTAGCAATCGAATGTAACAAATCACATGTTGATGAAGCATCTTTTGTTGATGTGGTGTCAGAGTGGTGTTGATTCAGCTCTATTGTTATTTTTAGCCATTCAAGCTGTGCAACTCTAGCAGGAGAAATGTTTCTCTGTTAATGCATACACCACTTTAGTCTGGAGTGTAATATTTCCAATCCAACAGGATGGATTGTCACACTTTTTTTCTTTTTTTACAGACAGTTGTACAGACTTTCGTGATTCCTTGACTTGCTCTAAAGCACTGCACTGAGATTGGTATTGTTTCTATAAGCTACAGTAGTGTGTAAATGTCTTGAACCACCACTCATTTCTTTGATCGTTTATTGCTTTTTCACTCGTTTTCAATCCATCCACTGACTTATGAATCATTAAAGCATAAAAAGACACTTACTCACAGGTCTACACTTCAGACTTACACTCAAGACTTTTGGACAGTACTTTAGATTGACACAAGATATGAACATAGTAACCTGCAATATCTTTACTATATACTATCTATACTTTATACTGTAAAGGATCCTGCAACTTTATTGAGGTTTTACAAACATGTGATTTCTAACCACGTTATGTTAATTTGTCTGCCATGTTGACTGATGACAATGACATAAAGAGAGAGAAATGGTCTGTTTGACAAGGTGACCATGTAGGATCAAGAGATTACGGACACATGGCCCAGAGACCAATCTGCAACCATCTAGGAAACACTGGTTGTGAGGGAAAAATACATATTCTCCAATTAGTTGTAAGTGGTTGCTGGAAGCTGATGACAGTCAACAGGAAAATGTTTGCTAAAGCTCCAGACTAGCTCACAGACAGGTCACTGACCCCCAGTGTGTATTATTCAACCAGTTGTGAGTGATCTGGTTACTAATACATTGCTGCAGTTGTAGTTTTAATGAAAGTGACGGACTTGTCTGAAAATACTCGCCTCGCAAAACGGTGAAAAGTGTAAGGCAAGCAAGCAATGTAGCTAATGCGTATTTCAATAAGGAGCGATCATTGGAAGAAACTGAATATGATTTATTGATATACACAATCAGTTATGCTATTTGGCAATTTGAATAAAATTAAACACAGATGGGAACTAGGACAGGACCCCTCAGAGTATAAATGTTGGTGATGACAAAGATAAGATTGAGGCTTGTGTGGAGGGACCAGCGTGAGGTGGAGATGTGGAGGAGGTGGGTTGTATGAAGGGGTCTGAAAGTGAGGATGAAGGATGAGCAGTGCAATTTAAAGTGCGCAGCGTGTAGGCTGCTTGACTTAAACAAGGTGGGCAGAAAGATGTCTGGACTACAGCAATAATGTTGACATTGAGTTTTGCAGCGTGGGAAAGTGGAAGTGTTGTAAAAGAACAGACTGGCAACCAAACAAATCCTCCTTATTTAATTTGCTAACTAAGCATTATTTCAAGACAGAACTACAGGCAACTTTTGCAATGTGCTAGCAACCACTAGTAATCACTAAGGTTTTTGGTGCAGCACCTTCTTTGCAACTTTTTTTGATGGAGCTACTGCCAGAAACCGCCAGGAAGCAGTGCCAACAATTGAGAAATGCATCTTTTTCCACGTCCAATGTGGCAGATAACACATGAGCAATGTGCACATGACATCACATGAAAAACCTCTTTAGAGACAAACAAAACAAAATAAATAAATATCAGATAAATGACCATCCTGATTCTGCTCTTTACCAAACATAACAAAAGTAAACCTTTTTCCTCACATTTAAAATCAACACTTCACGAGGCAAAGCTCCAAGACAAACTCAAAAGTGTTCTTAGATGGCTTAAACATACCCATTACATCCCAGTGCTCCAACAAATCCCTATGAGCAAACACTTGGAAGCTGTCGGTGGATGAGAATGACTTTTAACAGGAAGAAACTTCAAGCAGAACCAGGTTCAGGAAGGGTGACCATCTGCCGTGACCAAGTGAGCTGCAGGTGTAGAGAGAAAAGAAGAGTGCACTGTAGAGACAACAAACAGTATAACACTGAACAAGTCAGTAACCACAGATATCTATGGAAGCATGGTAACATTATGAACATCAGAGCTGGAAAAACATGTTAGCAGGTCTGCAAGAAGTTAGAGTTCTGCTCTATTCGGTTGCTTTTATTAATTTATTTTTATAATACTTTTGCCTTTGTGTGTATCAATGGTTTGGACCCCCCCCCCCCAAAAAAAAATGGAGGCTTATCCAAATAGTACACACTAATCAGAAGTTGTAAGTTCTCAGGTTTCCCTGATGTTTGCATTGGTCTCTTCCCAATTTAACATGGATTATTCGTTGCCACTTGAGAAAGACTGCATTGTCTTTAAAGAGACACTAGTTTATATAAACTCAGAGGCATCAGTTTCCTCTTTGGTTTTATTAAAACTAACATAAATGCAAAGAGTAAACTAATACAAGAATTGCGTTACCTCCTCGTCCCTTGGTTAATGAAAAATAGCGCCTAAACTATTATTTATATTACATTTATTGTATGAAATAATTTGAGGTATGATTAATGCATCGGTGCATATCTACGGCTCAAGATCATCTGTATTTTACTGCATAAAATACTTTTTGTTGCAACCATTTAATTCATTTTTAAGGTGATATATTTATGAATTGATGAAAAGAAAAATCCCCCCGTTTTGTTGTATGTCAAGAAGAAAAATCTGCTCTCTTAAAAAATAAAGGCCTAACCCTTCTCCTCACTTCAGCTTACTTTTTCACAATCAAAATCTCATCCTACGTGACGGTTTGATAACATCTATTTTGGACTATTACATAAAAAAAACAAGTTATTAATATAGAAAATCTTGCTCTGGTTTTAAGAACGAGGGGGGATTTGAGCCTGCGATCTTCCTGTTTTCGCTAAGGCTGAGCATGTTTGTGCAACTCTCATGAAACTGGTAGATAGAAAAAAAGAAAAGAAAAACAACAACACACACGTAGTATACTACATTACAATTAATCCAAACACCTCATTAACACCAATTCTGCGGGCTGTCCTTGCTTCTTCTCGGCATCATCAGCGTATTAACACATGTCTACTGAACGGTCATACCATAGTTTACAAGCTATAAATACACCCACCCTAAAGACGTGCTATACAAAACAAGTCCAGAAATACCTCTTGTAGCGGAGAAGAGATTAAGTGGGGAAGAGTGATGGACAGGAAAATACATAATGAAGACACGGCCGTGGGACAGAGGGGGGAGGGGGGGGAGATAAAAGAAGGTGGGATTACACATATCAACAGCAGTAAGTCAGTGGGGCAGGACAGAAGGGGAAGGATGATAGATGATGATGAAAAATAATCTGGGAACATCTGGACATGCTGTCTCAGGGGTGGTGTCTTATACTGACAAATGCTCGCTCATATGCACAGCATAGAGATAATAAATAAATTCTACCACATGACCCAAAGTTGAGATCTGGTTTTGGTTGGCCTCCCTTCTCCAACCATTTCTTTGCCTGCTGCTTTATGTATGTTTTGCCTCACAACCTGCCTCACTATTTCACTGCATTAAGTGTTTTACTACATTTCCCAGAACCACTTTCACCAAACATGCCTGGACATATCCTGCAATTGTTTATATCCTGGCGCAGACCTCAGTTAGTGATAGTTAAGGTGTTAATGGTAGTGCAGCAGGAGGTCCCCGGTGGGTGAAAGCCAGAGTTTTTGTGTCCATTACTCAAAACACGACATGCCTTTTGGCTGTGTTGCGTCACGGTCTACTGAGGCCACTGTCAGTGAAGAATTTGAGATTTTGCCTTTCCAGCTCTACAGAGGATTTCTCCCTTTTGGCAGCATTGAAAGTCAGTGCAAGATGGTGAGTGGCCTTGATCTTAAGATTGGACATAAATTAGTAATAAAGCTGCCTTATGTTACTGTGTCTTGTTTTTTTCTACACAAATCTGCATTGCAGCTTTACTCATGATTATTATTATACTTGTTATCTGCCTCTCTCATTTGGGTGTTTTTGTTGGAATAACAAAACGTACTGACCTAGGGATACAGCTATTAACTGTGGGATCTGGTTTGTTTCTCTTATAATTCTTTTTTGCAGCTTTGCAAGAGAAGCACAGCTGTTAATGCTAAAATGAACAAAAACAAATGTAACTCCTATTCAGTCCATTCAGGGAGCCAGCATGCACAAACACCAGCAGTCACCATGACTCCATGAAACTGAACCATCGTGAATTTTATTTTCCTTTTTGTCTTGAAATAGATATAATATGAACATTTTAATTACTATTAGCAGCTGTGTTTTGTAGTAGTGCTTTTAAACTCAAATTTCTAAACACAAGAAGGAAATCTGAATGACAAACTGTCGTATTAAATAACTACACAAAGTCAGTTAAACTTCTGGGATATCAGTCTGTCCACTTTGAAAGTAAAAACAAATGTGAATCAGTTTCATCCACTTTGGTGCAAATGAAAGTGACAACAGGTGCACTGGAGAGGCAGCTAGAAGACCCCCCCCCCCCCCAAAAAAGGAATGGTTTGCAGGTGGTTGCCACAGATCATTGTCCTCTCCTTATCCCGCCTGGCTGATTTTTCTCTAGTTTTGCTTTTCCAAGGAAACTACAGCAAAAACCAAACAGACACCCAGTGATTGTTGGGAACATACAATTATTAAGATAAAGGGAAGAGCATAGCCTTTCTTGGCCTAGAATACAAAGTTTCCTCATCAGTGCTGGTAGTATGAGATGGTACCTGCAGCCCATTCAGGGGACACAAGGTATCCAGCTCCTGCAGGATATTAAATCCATACATGGATGTGTGTCTTCCTGCACAGTCTCAAAACTGTGAAAGACCAACTCAACATAGCAGCTGGAGTTGTATCTGCATCTTTGTGCAAGGAGGAACAGCAGGATAGCTCCCAGACCACTACAAATGACCTCCAGTGATCATGTGCACGTTACTGACTAAAGTATCAGACTCCATGAGGTTGGCATAAGGGCCTTTAGAGGAACCTGTGCTCATAGCAAAGCACCATGTGATTGTTTTCAGGCAGTATATCAAGAGCAACAGAACTGGCAGGCCACCACCCAGTTTCCTTCACACGTGAGAGCAGGTTCGCGCTGAACATGTGCTGATTCATAATCATTCATGCTTCTTAAAATGATGTGCATATTGTGCCAGCTTCAGTAGATTGTTGGTGTTGGCTAGTTGAATTAGCAAACAAACCTGTTGATGAGACAGGCTCAAAAATAGAAATATATGACTGACTGACTGGTTTTGCAGTTGAGCTCCATTAAGTAGAGCCCATTTTCAATGGTTTTCTGAATGCAAGAGGACAGTATTATTTAAATGTGCCATCCATGCATTATTTAAAATATATGGTGCAGAAGCTGAATCACAAACTTTAGTTTTTCTTTATTGCTTTTTCTCGGCACTTAAGTTTCATCATTAATGTCACGCTGAATTGTGTTTCCCATATGGAAAAGAAATAGAAAACATATATATATGTTTTAAAAGACTTGACTCATATTAGCTTTACTCATGAAAGTGCCCCCATTTGCATTTTCTTCATAACACAGTCCTTAGTTTAATAATGATAAAGAGGACAATTTCTGTGTTAACAAAACATCATTTTTCAAAGTAATGTTTAAATAACTTCACACCTAATTCTACTCTATCATTTTAGGACATACAACCTATAAAAAATGTAAAAAATAATATACTATACAATTTATGTTTCTCTTTTCTTCCCATATGAATTAGAAATCTGAACACATGAACATAAGTGGCTGTTGTCAGAGTGCTGAATTGAGTTAAGGTTAAACAAGACCTATGTTGAAGCCTGCTCTCTTTCTCAAATCTTTCTCTGTTGTCCTACTTCTCTCTGTATTGTGTTCGGTTCGGTCTCGGGCCTAAAAAACGGCTTGTAAATGAGTTTGTTCAGTTACAGCCTTGAATGCCGGCTCTTCTCACTCTGTTGCCCACACCCACATCCCCTGCACACACTAATCTAATTGTTTCTCTTCGGACAAAAGCGGAATTCTGCTCAAATCTATCGCTTTTGAAACAAACACATTTTTGACAGCCACAGTGGGCTCTGTGATACGAGCAAACTACAGCAGCACCAAACAGAGAACCCAGTTACTGTTGGGTGCACAAAACGATTGGGATAAAAGGGAAAAGAGCATAGCCTTTGAGCTCCCTTGACCTACAATACAAAGCTGGGCTACACTAGGTCCTGTAATGGCAGACTTAAGCTGTTACTACAAATCAAGTCCGGACACTGTCGGGAGAATCAGGTCAGGAGATTGCCAGGACACTGTCCCATGTAGCACACAGAAGGAGGTTGTCCACATAACATGTGTTCCCACTACTGGAAATACTGCATTGGTTTAGGCCAGGGTTGTGTCTGAATAGAGAATTATACATTATAGGCCCGCTCTGTTCTCACATGTGCCCAAATAGACATTACATGGACTGAAAATGGGAGCAGGACATGTCTGTAAGAAATGTGTAAGAAGAAAACATTTTCATTTCTTCAATGGTTTAGATGATGACTTAATTGCTGGCTGGGACGTGCCAAGCACAGAACGGAGAACTACATGTGAAAATTACAAAACCTTGACTTTCTCCTTAAATCACAGTCATTATTTTTTATATGATAAAGAAGAGCATTTCTACGAAACACCACATCATTCACTTTGGCCTTGGGCATTATAAAAGAAAGGTATAATAAAATACGGGAAATTCACACTTCGCTGTAGGACTCTCAGCAGCTGTTGCTTCATAGATTTACTGCACTCCACTGTTTATTCTGCTCAGTCTGCTGTCTCCTGAAACCACATCAAACCTCCATTTACAAAGGCTATGCAAACAGGAACACAAAAGCTACAATTATCAGGTATACTTGAGTGGGAATACTAAACTAGTAACATAGACTGTAACACTTAGCAGGAGGCTTCAAATTTCAGTGCCTGGAATAATGCTGACCGCACGCACCATGGCATCACGGAGGAGTGGACACTGTATCGCATTAATGGTTGACTCTGATGAGAAAGCACAGAGCATGTGGTGGGGTAAACAAGAGAAGTGTTTCTGGTGATGTAAATAGTATAGTATCAGCGGTCAGCCTTACCAGCAGGCATGATGTCACCTTTTATAAGGTTTGATAAGACAAAGGTCCAATGGGTGTTTCTTTCTTTTCTTTTCTTGCTTGCTATCATGCTCGTACATGTCCCTTTTTTTTTTTATGTACTAATGGATGCCTCCACACACTGCTGCAAAAGTGCAACCCGATGCACAAACAGAGACAATGGTTGTCTGATGAAGGGACAATAGTGCCTGTGTAAACCTTGAGAGCATTGCTGTGCCTGTCTCTGTGGGAGTTTGCAGACACACAACAAGAAAGCTTCCAGAGCTGGGATTACAGTTTACATTGTTCAGGCCAAAACAGCACAACTTTCAAAGGCCATTTCTGAGAGACCCAGGTGAACTTTGCACATTCAGTTGTAAGATAAAAGTTTTACTGAGTCGTGATAACAATTGTGCAGGTGCACAGGCTCGCACTCTCTTGGTTTATATCTTCTTTATATGACTTTCTTATCTGCTCTTGAACAAGGTGCACACACAACTGGCTAATAGTACCTGTATAATAATAAGCTTGCTGTGACCTAAAGCACGTACGCTCAAAACATGTGAGTGTGCAGGGCAAGGGTAGACATAGCAGGTTGACGTTAGCATCCAACGAGTGTTTCTTCACGTACATGCACCTTTCTATGAACAACCCAGACTTATACAACCCAGGCTAGTTAGAATATTGCAGTTGTGTTATATGTATTGGCAGTTTGCATTGGCATATCCTATATACCCCATAATAAAACCCAGCTGTGTCTGCTGTTGCCAAGGTAACCTAGACTGATTGACCAGTAGGAAGCAGGACCAAATCACAATCTGTGGCCCTTCACTTGCCCCGTTTCCATTCCTATGCCTGTCTGTCTATGTCCGATAAACTTCTTCAATCCTTTCATTTCTTCACAACTCAGCTTGACAAAACAAGGAAATGTGTGAGACAGAGCTTACTGTCCGTCTCCCGGGATTCTGTCAATTAAATCTAGCCTGTCTGAATCTGTCTGATCCTCCTGGTGCAGTTCGGTCCGGGTTTCACTGTAATGACTCATCCTTAATTTGTGGAGACTCTAGTAGACTGGACAATGCATTAAGGACACAAGGATCAGGGCTGAATGTTTAAAAAAAAAAAAAAAAACTGCCCTAAATACAGATTGTCCACTGACTGTCTTTCTGCTTAATTCTCCGACAGCTTGCAAATGCACAGCCGTCATTTTCTCCGACCGCTGTATTAACACGGTACTGATGGCACCGGACCAGGATCCTTTAAGCTCCAGTAGGTGTCCGTAATGTTGTTCATAAGTAGGGCTTAGCCTACTGTTTGCTGTCTGAAGCTATGGATAATAAGATGTAGGTCGGGCCAAGCATTCCGGATGAACACTGGCAAGTTGGAGATGCTGCACACACACGTGCATGTGTTGTTTGTTTGTTTGTTTGTTTTTCCTCGAGTCTGTTCCTAATTGAGTCAGACAGACAACCTGAGTGATGCTGGTCTTATTTAGACTGTTGTATGTCCACGCATTTAGTCATTCACCACAGAAAAGTCAACAGCCCTGACAGTGCCAACAAGCACACTGACGTAGATCAAGAAACACCCTGTGGCTCAATCCCAAAGCACTTGCGCTCCACCCAGACAGTTTGAAAAACACCACCCAGGTCTCAGAGACCCAATAACCCCAGTGAGGTTGCACTGGGTGTATCCCTCAAGAAACTGGGATTTCACTGATTTTATGTACATTTCAAAGTGACATCATGAAGTTTCTTCTGTTTCTGTCATTTCTGATTAGTACTTGTGCGATATATGTTCGCTCTGTCCGTGTGTACTTTCACTGCTCTCGCTGTCAACTCCGGGTCTGACATTCTGGTTCGTGCAGCAGAGACATAAATGCTGTGAAGTAATTGGCTTTATCTGGCCCTTTCAGACAACTGAGAAAGCTTTTTAGTCCATTCTTTCAGTTCTCTCGCTTCTTTCTTTCGGGCTCTATTTACTGCTGAAATTGTCTTCACTTGTCATTGCCCTTGTCTAATCTGTCATTTCTGTTTTGCCGTTTCTCTTGAGCGCAGTTGACATGTCCCTAACTTTGTAGCGGACTTGCTTATTCCTCTTCTTCCATGGTGTGTAGATCTGCGTAGTGACACGTAGCCGTTTCTGTTGCCCTCCAAAATAAATTTGGCTTTATCAGGACACGGATCAGGTTACCTCCCTCACCCTTTCCCACTTTCTTGCTCAGTGTCTTTTTTTTCCTCCTTCCTCATCTGGCTTTGCATGTCTAATTTTAATATCCCAGTTTCCTTGTATCTCTGAAAACATTTCCTCTCTTACCTAGTTCAGCCGTTTTATTTCTTCTTTAAATGTCTCCCTCACGCTCATTTCCTGTGCTCTCTGGGTCCCTCGTTGAGTGGTGCATAGTAAAATTGATGGAATAATTAAAATCACACACTCTTAATTGGCTTTTTCCCAGCTCTAGTCATAATACCTCTATTTAAAATCACTCCCTTCACAGGGTGTGGGCGACTGTGTGTGTGTGTGTGTGTGTCACTGGAGGCAAAAGTGTGAAATTAAGCTTGCCAGAATGCCGTAAAAGCACAGTGAACTCTGGACACTGTATGTGTTGTGTGTGTTGCTGGCGTATGTGTGTGGAGAGCACTCATTAGCCCATGTCCTCTAATGAGAGCCATGGGTGGTTTAACACCTCGGCCCTATAGATGGGGCCTGGCTGTACCAGGCTGAATCCAGCCTGATTGTAATTATAGCAGTCAGTCTGAACATTAACAGCCCTCTCTCTGCTGTGTCCTGCTCTGTAATTAGAAGTGCCAGAACTGGCCTATTGTATATCTTCCCTATTTCTCTGTCATGCTTCTGCTGAGACATACAAGACAAACAGCTGGTGGGAATTGAACTGGCAACCCTGCTAGCAGCCATTTGTAGGCAGGGAATTATTTCCAGGGCATTCGTGATGGAGTAGAGGCCAGCAAAAAGGTGGCACAAAACTACAGGGATTGGTTGCATGACCGTGTTTTTGTGAGAGTTGTGCGAGCACATGAGTGCAGTCCTGAACCACACCGAGCAAACCACAATGGAGGACTGCAATTAAATTTCTTTTCTTACTGTTCTCTATAAAAAAAAAATTAAAAAAAGTGTAAACAGTCAACACCTATACTGACCATATAGCTTGTAAAAAGGCATCATTGTGTGATGGACTTGCTAAACTACTCCAATTCTCTGTTTTGAAATAAAATACGTCATCAAACATCAAAACATCTCAAATTCCAAAGGCAATTTGCCATTTGCTTGCTTATCAGCTAACAGACGCACCTTGCAGAAGATGACAGCCCTGAGAGAAACTGACTTGAAAGCTTTTTTTGAGCCACAGGGTTTTGCTGATTAATTGGAAATTTATATCATTCAGCAAACTTATTTTATTAAAAATGTAAAGTTTGCTACATTTTACTTTGTTTTTAAGCCTCTATAATACAAGGTGCAGGTTTGAAGCCAGCAGCACAAATGGATTGAGAAAGTTGACATTTCATTGAAATCTCTGGCAGTATTGTCTTTCTTATCACAGTGCTAAGAGTCAAGGAGGGCAACATTAAACCGTAATAATTTGCAGTGAACAGTGACACTTCAACAGAAAACATGTCACATAGAAAGGTGTACTGGTATGAATTCATTATTTTATGTACAAATCTGTTACCAATAGAGAAGAAAATAACAGATATTATTTGCTTTTTATTTTATATATAACTGAGTGGGACACAAGTACTCAGATCTATCAGTATGAATTGTAATGCTATTTCATCACATAAGATTATAATTATAATTTTACATTAGGTACACCTATTTACCTTTAAATGAGCCTTTCACATTGCATCAACTCAGTATATTTAAGCATGAAGGCATGGCTGAAACATCAGAATGATGAAGAAAAGGGATTTAAGCGACTTTGATCTCACCGTGGTTGTTCGGTGCCAGATGGACTAGTCTGAGTATTTCAGAAACTGCTGATCTGATGGAGTTTTCTCGCACAACCATCTGTAGGGTTTACAAAGAACAACATGACGTCATTGGTCAGAGGACAATGGCTAGACTACTTGAGCCAATAGGAAGGCAAGAGTAACTCAAACAACCAATTGTTACAACCAAGATATGTACAAGAGGATCTGTGAACACGTAACATCTTGAATCTTGATGCGGATGGATTACAACAGCAGAAGACCACACCGGGTGCAACTCTTGTCAGTTAAGAACAGGAACGGTTAAGAAGTGAGGATAGGGTTCACACACCAAAAACTGGAAAATAGGAAACTAGAAAAATGTTGATCTGACGTGACATTCTGATGGTAGGGTCAGAATTTGCCATCAACACCATGAAAGCATGGATCCATCCTGCCATCTGTCAATGGTTCAGACTGCTGCTGGTGGTGTAATGGTGTGAGGAAATTTCTTTTTTCTCCTAGCACATTGGGTCGTTGTACCAAATGAGCATTGTTTAAATGCCCAATCCTACCTGAGGATTGTTGCTGACCATCAGAGGATGGGTATCCTTTAGCTATGTGCTCAGATTACCCATCTTCTCATGGCTGTTTCCAGCGGTATAACGCACCTTGTCACAAAGCTTAAATCATCTCAAATGTGTTGTCTGACGTGTCAGTGAGGTCACCGTACTCACATGCCCTTCACGGGCATCAGATATCAATTCAAAAGAGCAGCTTGAGATGTGGTGGAACAAGAGAGTCACATCATGGATGTGCAGCTGACAAATCTGCAGTCACTCTTTCTTCCAGCACTTTGTTGAATCTAGATGGTCCTGAAGGAAAAAAGAAGTCCAACCCAAAACTAGTAAGATGTACCCAGTGAAGTGACCACTGAGTGCATTTCCTTATGTAATTTAGAAAAGTATGCAACGTATGTAGAAAGTAACATAACTTTAACATATGTGAGTGTGATGGCTGCATGCAACCACACAATTGTGATTTGAAATACTTGGGTAATATACACGTTTACCTTTTTTGTCTTATTTTTACATTGTGTTGTAAAGCTTCCGTGATTATAGGTTAACAAATTCAACATTTTGAGTTTATTTGTAATGCATGACAGCAGTAAGCTGTAGTCCAAATGGTGGCATAGAATCTGTTTTATATAGGAATATGCTATATTAATTATTTTCTGTTCTCTTTGAGTTACCTGGCTGCTGCTCTAGTCCTTCCTGGTTTGGGTGAAAGAGGAGGCTGAGGGTGGAGCTGGTTTAAATGCAGAAGCCAATAAAATGGACTTAACCATCTATTGTGACCATGCAGGGGGGGAATGGGGTTCTTCTTGAATTATGGTTAGCTGCTATCTCTGTGGTTTTCACCTTTGGTGTACACAATGGTTTATTCATTTGCTTTATAACTGGAGCTGTTTTGCATTTGGGCAGGTTAGTTTGCTGAGTTATGTTTTGTTAACTGGCTTTTGGGTAGTTGTTGACCTCTTTTATGTGCCCACTTGGTTCTTAAAATAGTTTTTTTGACTTTTGTAAGAATTTTGTCCTTTTTGGAGTGTAATAAAACCCCAAACATCTGTGCCTGTATGTTCTTGGCTGCTTGGTCCCTGATAGTGAGTAAAGCACCAATGCAGAACAGCACAGTCTTACTTCTTAGGTTCCATCATTATACACAAGCTATATGAATTAAAAATGGAAAACAGTAAATGGGGATAACCGCTCTAATGAAATACACATGCAAATCATCTAAATGACAACATACTAGCAGGCACACGCCTCCAGACATCCACTCTGCTATGTTGATAAGTGATAAGCTTCTTTTTCTTTTTTTCTCAACCATAATCATTTCCAAATCTGACATGTTTCTTTGACTGATTTAGGACAATGCACTGACATATTCCACAGCGTTTTCCTATTAAAGCACACTGAAGAGTTAGCTGCAGTCACATTCATAATGCACAAATACACACACAGACATACACACACTTATCCCTCTAATAGGCATAGCCAGTGATGTTAACCCACTTACATATAATATCCAATAATGGGATTAGAGATTTATTCTAGTAAGGGAGAGCAGTGGTGTAGGTGGGGTCACGTTTGTACTTAGATGACCCTAAACTCAGTTTTCAGGAATCATCTTCCATTTTTCCATCAGTTCTGTCTCCAGCTGAAGTCAAACCAACAACACAAGATTTTAGTGAGGCACTCCACAGCTTGCAGGATAAATATTGGGAGGTCAGAGCATTGATCAATAGTGCTTCTGAGTTCATAGCCTGTAATAACTCTTAAGCCTGTTATAACCAGACTTAGTGTGCCTCCTTAGTATACATTATCCTCTCTTCAGACGTGGGCGCAGTAATGTGATTGGTTTTAATCGTGTAAGAGTAACAATACAGTCTCACAGGATCCAAGAAATCCCATCTGGTACTGTTCTTTGACTGTCCTTTGGTTAACCCCCTCACCTGACCTTTGAGTGCATCCCAGCTAACTGTTGATCATTAGTTAAGGAAGGAGAAAGCAGATTTCAAGTTTATTCACAAAGTGTTTCATTCTTTCAAAACCTAAACTTTTAAAATCTAAATATGAAAGGTGTCTGTTCAAAGTGCCCCTCTAAATAATTTCTAATAATCTTCAATATCTGAAATATGGGGATAACTCTACCCCCAAATGTAGGAGTCTCTGAGTCAAATGTGTCAAATCTATTCCAGCATTTTGAAAGGTTTGGCAAGCCAGTTGATCCAGACGGCGGAGCTCAAAACCAGATATGCTCACAATGTATTCTTCCTTAACACAAAAATCAAAATTTTTATTTAGTTTGTTCTCAAGTTTTCAGCTTTAAAAGTCTTTGTCAGAATCAAATGATGTGTTTTCTGCAAACTTTGTAGCTGTGCTTCTCATTCATTTTTGAGGCTGTACAGACTGCGCACCATCGAGTGACTAAGATGTCTCGGTTCTGAGCTTGTTCCTTCCCGGCAGTCCTCTAAAAACCCACATCAGAGGAACATTTTAGTTAGTTGAGTAAAGTCCCTGTTGAAAAGACTCGTCCAAAAGAACCTCCTTTTTGAATAATCTCAAAAACATCCTTAAGATCCCCATGAGCCACTTCCCCTGCAGGATCAATGTGTCTGTGCGTGTGTCTAACTGCAACATGGTATTTTATTCTATTAGTTCATTTTGGTAGAGGAGACCATCTGTTAGCAGTTAGGAGCTTGGGAGGAGACCACCACCACTACTGATCCTTCCTTCTCTGTTTGTGTTCAACTCTGTCTGTAACCTCCAAGATATGACCTGATCTTCCCTCGGCCCATCACGTACTGTGATCAGAAAATTGGATGCACAACCTATCCATGCTTATGTAATTTGGATCATTTCAGTCCCTGCAAATCCATAAATCACCAACATGTCTATCTGTGTGTATGGATGACCCTGTACTGATCAGGTTTGGCAGCAATATAGAAAATCCCTCAGGAACATGCTGTGCATGTGTCCATCTGCCAAGGATAAACCATCAAAACCTCCAAGCATATCGTTCTGTGTGTGTTTGCATGTGCTCTGGTGAGGTTCCTGCACAGTTATGGGGACTGTTCACTGATCTAATGAGGGCATTTCTCTTTATAAGGACAATTTGATAAATCCTCCTTCTTTTGACACGCAATCAGAATAAGCCTTGTGCGAGGGTAGCTGTCGACCCTGCTTCACTCTGTCACAATTCACCCTATCTAAAGTTAAGAGACGCTATACAAACTGCCCCTGTTTGATCACTTTTGGCTCTGCTCCAGGTTTGCAGTGGATTACTGCAGTAATACACTGGCAATACCAAGTCCTCACAAAAATAGTAAAGCCAGGGTGTGCATTTGTGTGACTTTTCTGCCGCCCACTTGTGTCATTTAGAAGACCCTGGTTAAGGAGATCACCATGGTGACCACTCTTTGCCCACAGCTGCACACACAAATACACACACACATACACACATACAAAAAGGCACATCTCTTGTTTGACTAGAGAACATCAATTATTAATGAACTGTGCTCACCATAAATTGATTTCCAGTCCCTCATTAGACTATCTCTTCAAGAATCACATCTGCGCTCTAATTCTGAGCATTTTCTCTTTGAACTCTTTGTAATTATGTGTATTTGTAAAATATGATCGTGGGGATTTATAAGCTATACAATTACAGAAAGTGCACCAGAAAAATGCATGCAAAAAAGAGGAGCGTAATAATTCTAGGTGTGTGGCTGAACGGATGAATGTGGGTGGAAGTTGCTTTCTGTAATTGCATCCACAGGTGTCTTTGTAGTAGCACATTAGCTTTATGCCACGCTTCTTCTCGATATGAACACAAAAAAAACAAAAGTTGCAGAGATAATGGTTTAGGTAGCGACGGCAATCGATTTTGTGCATCTGTCTGCATAAGAGTTTGTATTGAGTGTGCTTACGTTTAGAAGGGAAAAGGGACCGGCCCCTGACATGGCAAGTGCTAGACTGTGTGTTCTCGATAGTTAAGCAAGTGTGCAATTATGCAACGAGCGTGACCATGCCAGTGATAGACAAAGAAAGAACAGGGAGACAGAACAGGAGGCAGAGGGAACAGCGTGACTGGGCCGAGCAACTTACTGAGAAAAGAAAAGAAGCACCACAGAGAGATAGAAAAAAAAAAAGATGTTCTGCTAAGAAGTATTAAAAGATAAAGTTAAGTTGTTGGTACGTTTTGTCGTTTGGCTGAAGTTGGATGGCAGTGGGTGTTTATGGTGCATGCATACTGAGATTTATCTTACTAGTGCAATAAACTATATTTGGCGGGTGGGTCAGGCAAAGCGTGCGTATGCATTTTAGGAATGCTAAGGTATCTGTGACACACATATACATGCACTCTGCCCTAGCATCTGTAACATTGTAACCTTAGCAGATTGTGTGCACACATGTGTGCACAGTGTGTTTGTGTGTGTGCATGTGCACCAGTTGGATCTCAACTTGAGCAGGGTTTTAATTTATTGCCTTCAACTTGATGATGGGTTGGACCTATCCATAGATGCATTTAACATAGCATGCATGTCTGTGCATGTGTGTGTTTAATCATTAAGCAGCCATATTGCTTTATGAACAACTCGCACAGTCGAAAGCAATGTTGTTGCTGGAGCACAGTAAAATGGGGCCTTTTGGAATTGTAGATTTCTAAAACATTTGGGAAAATGAGCTTGCAGGAATTTGCTCAGGTTATGCCACATGGACATTAGTGAAATCCTGCACTGTTGCTGATAAGGCCTGGCTCACAGTAAGCATTCTGTCCATCACACTGGTGTTGGCTGAGGTCAAGCTCAAGGCTCTGTGCAAACAGGTCAAGTTTTTATACACCAGATTTGTTAAAATACTTCTTGATGGACCTTGATCTTTCTCACTTTTTATTGTGCATAACAAAATTGACATGTGGAGTGCGTTTTTCAAAACCTTTCTCATCTAAAATGTGATTGCATTCTACAGCATTTAGACTTTTCTTAATAGGAACGACACTGGCTGACCTGAAACCCATTTCAGGAATAACTCAGTATTTTACTAGAGCTTGCAGTCTTTAGCGGTCCAGCTTCCAAGTACAGTCGGCTGAAGTCGGCTTGCACAAATACTCTGGTAAATTTGCAGTGGGCGAATAAGTGTCAGTTTCCTCCTCCTACAGCACACTCTGGCCAAGTAGCACCCCTGTCCAAACTAATATTTCCATTAGTAAGAACATGTCTGAAGCTAACTATTCCAAGCTGTGTGTTACATGTGAGAAAAAGGCAACTCTGGACAATATTCCAACCTCATTATTATTAGCTATCTCTTAAACCAGATCCAGAATGAGAGTACTGACAGGGACTAGAAGCACGGAGCATACTTCTCCTGTGTTGGTTTCTCTTCATTAGCTCTCGGTTAAATCTAGAATTGAATTTGAAATCCTTCTTCTCATATACAAAATCTTAAATATTCAGGCCTTATCTTAACGACTTCATAATACCTCATTATTATAACAGAGCTCCTTGCTTTTAGACTGGAGACCTTCTTTTGGTACCTATAGTTTTCCAAAGTCTCTTCTGAGAAAATAGTTCCAAGTTCCTAGTGCATTAAGATTGGGCTTGAAACTTTGATTTTTGATAATTGATTGATTATAATTATGGCTTTAACAGGCAACCCTGAACCAACCTTTAGATCTGATGCAATAGGCTTAAATGGTTGGCGGGCTTCCCATGATGCAAGTGTTTCTTGTTCACTCACCCGTTTCACTGCCGTGTGATTGGCTTCTCTCTTTCTATTATTGTTGGGTCTTTACCTTACAATACAAAGTGCCCTTAAGCTACTTGTTGTGAATTGGACCATAAAAGTAAAACTAAATTTTTATTTAATTTCACCAATGTGTGAAAACTGCTTCCAACTTCAAGCATAGCCAAAGCTATTCCTAACCTGACCAATCATTGTGTTTGTTCAACAGATATGAAACGCGAGATGTTACAGTTACATTTAAACTTTTTACCTCCACACCAAAGAGTTTATTTTTCAAAATTTTGAATGTTTGCTTTAAGAGTTTCTCTAATCAACAACTCGGGAGCTGTGAAACCTTGAAAACCATCATAACAAACATGAAGAATATGAAATCACAAAAATCTGTTGGACATAGGTTTGAAATCTTGTGAAGAAACAATGAACTGCTGGATGTGTAGCGTTTTAGAAGTTTTAAAGTATTTAGTTTCCACAAATGTGAAACTTAAAAGTGTAACCTGCATGCAATGCCACTGACATCTATCAGAGCAGTTAAGCACTGAAACATTTTTTTTTTCAAATCCTATTCAAGTTTGTCAAAAAATGAAAGAAAGGACTTTAATACCCCAGTGAAGTACAGAACTGTTACTATCCCCAGCCGTTTGCACTCACTTGATATTGAAATGCAGAATAAATCCCTGTGAACGCGCTTGGCTGTGGTGTGATCAGCTTCATTGTTGTCTTTCTAAAAGCAGGTCATGAAAGATGCTTATCATCGACAACAGAGCAATCTACTGCCAGAAGAAAAAAAATCCTGATACGAGCACATGTGCCCACACACATGCACACATGTACGTAGACACGGGCATGCACGTATGTACACACAATTATGCACATGTGTACCCAACAGCAGTACATGCCCACACAAACATACACACACGGGCACACAACCACCCACACACACCCTTGGAAGAAGCCATTCACACTTCGCCCCCATAGAGTACATGTCAGTCCATCTGGGATCATTAACACTATGTTAATGAATATAGGGCTGGGGCCAGAAGCAAGTGAGGAAAGGAGAGAGGAAAAGATACAGAAACAGACAGATAGAGAGACAGAGAGATAAAGAGGACAGAGGGTGGGAGGATGAATGAGGATAATAGATTCGCTCCAAACCGATGCACTGCTTGAGGTAGTTGAAATTGGAAAAAACACACACACACACAAAGAGATAGGAAGAGAAAATTATTCAAGGAGGCAACGAGCTTGAAGAAAACTGGACAACATCAAGACAGGCAGGGAGAAAGAACTGAAAGGGAGAAAAGTGCATAAAAGATGGGAAGGGAAAAAGGGTGATGTTTAAAAGCCACGCAGTGTGAAAGACAAGAGAAAGGCAAAGTATCAAGGAGAGTAGCACTGGGTATGTTCTGGCCAGGGCCTGATGAGGGCTCCGTGGAAATAACTGAACAGATGAACAGAAGAAAGGAAAGGAAGGAAAGACAGCAGAGACGACAGATGAGCCGAGAGAACAGGCAGCGAGACAGACAAGGAGATACAGTATAACAAATGATGGCAGAGGCAATGTGAGCTGAGTAGCGTGGTTAAATATTTCACTGGGGCTTGCTTGTGCTTTTGTGTGCTGCTGTGTTTGTGTGTGCGTGGGCATGTGTGTGAGAGTCCCTGGGAGACAGAAAGGAGGACAGAGAGGCAGTGAGAGAGCGAACGAGGGAAGTGTGCCTGTTGACTGGGCGAGTTAATGATTCCTGTGGTCTGAATAGTGAGACAGTGTTAGTCCAGGAGGGAGGGAGGAGGCTCATTTACCCCCTACTGACACACAGAAACACACATGTAGCATTGTTTCTGTGTGTGTGTGTGTGTGTGTATGTCCATGGCTTATTTTGATACCCTGTCAGCTTATGTGCAGCACGTTTGAAACAGCTCAGCCTCCATGGCTGTTCTCCAGAGTGGTCTGAGCAGAAACGTGTTGCAAATCCGAGTTGTTTCTGCTGCTAATGTCTTGGTGTGTGATACCACAAGAATTAGTATCCCCCCCCCCCCCCCCCCCCCCCCCCCCACCCACACCACACACCACCCCCACCACCCCCCCCCCCCACCTACACCCACCACACCACCACCACCACCCCCCCCCAAAAAAAACACACTC
>VURO01017827.1:5606-19672 GCA_015108175.1 Pelvicachromis taeniatus
TTTTTTTTTTTTTTAGTTTTTTTTTTTTTTTTTTTTTTTTTTTTTTTTTTTTTTTTTTTTGTTTTTTTAATTTCTTTTTTTTTTGTTTTTTTTTTTTTTTTTTTTTTTTTTTTTGGTCTGTAGAGACACTTCTCCAGTGTGTCCACGTAGGGGCGTGTTTGTGCCGTGTGTGATATCAGCTTGTTTCTGAACTGGGTGGTGGGAGGGGTTAATTTCTTTAGCACTGTCAACATATGCTTTAATTTCCGTGTCACCGACACACACACACACACACGCACACACACACCGACTGTGACTGTTTGAATTCATTAATGGTAAAAAAAAAAGCTGCCTATAAATTCTTCATACAGCAGCTCTGCCAGTGTCACATTTAATTTTCATGAAAGACTTACAGATGATTAATGTAAAATGCCAAAATTCTGACCTGTGATGTGTTTTTAATCTTTTATATTACATATTTATGAATGTTACGCTGCTGTGTGAGTGTGTGTGTGCGTGCGCGTGTGTGTCTAATAATGGATTATTTGCATTTGCAATTTAATAAAAATCTCCAGCTTAGAAACTGAATTTGTTTCATGTGTTTGAAAACACATCTGGCTGCACATCCCTGTTGCATCGATGGTTTCACAGGATGTATCTGTGTATATATGTTTATACTGTTGTTTATATGTGATATCTATTTATTATATTACTGCAACTTTAGATGCCATGAAATACCGTGTTAGCGTCACTGCAAACACTAAAGTGCCTCCTTCTGCTTGTCACCTTTTATCTGTATACATTCTTTTAATTTGAGATTTTTAAACCCCCAATCATGGGTCCATTGTAAGTGCTTCCACGTTACTCTAATATCCAACACCTTTACTGACCTGAGAGGGCAGTCTGGTTTCAGACGTAGTACATGGTCAAGTACAAGTGATGGTCCAATTGTCGTACCAGTTCATTTAATTCAGGTCAAAACACTGAACAGCTGGATTTTTTTATTTTAACTTGTCAAACTAATAAATTACTTTTGTCAGAGTAAGAGATTGAACCTGTGTATCATTGAAGTGATTCACTCTGCATTCACATGCTTCTTGGAAATTTTCCATTCATGCCTTGCAAACATGTTGGGAAATTGTTCTTAGGACTCTGATCACACCCAGCACATCAGCTGTGCCAGCTGTTACCCTCAGAGTAACAGCTGGCACAGCTTTTATTGTAACAGACAATAAAAGCCAAAACAAACTTTCTGCGTGGGAAAACACCCCAGCACTCCAGCTTCCTCCCACTGTCCACAGACATGCCTGAAGGTTAACTGGACGCTCATCTTGTATGTAAAGGGGGGAAAAGGGGGTTTCACACACCAGTGGACGACGTCACTGTGGTTAATGTCTGTGTTTATTTTTATATTATTATTTCTGGCCCAGGGTTCAGCTGCTAGGCAACCTTTTTTTTTTTTTTTTTCCCCAGAAACCCTCCAGTAATCTTAGAGTAATGTAGTGGAAGAAGTACTCTTATTCATGGGGTTTTCAGGTAGTAAAGACGAGTGATTCTAGGATCAAGCCTTGCAGTGAGTCATGCTTTTGCAAACACATTCATTTCCTTTTCATTCCTATTCAGATACAGAAATCACAAAGCATAGAACAACTGAATCTTTTCTTCCTGAGTCATTTTAATTTGTCACTGTCCAAAATAATAAATCACTGAGTCACAGTAAGCGAGTGAACCTGTGCCTCAAACACATTTGGAAAACTTAAGACTCTGATGTGACTTTTTGTAGTTATACTCTAACTAAAACTTTCACCACCAGGAGGCAACATTTTATCAGTTGGGTGCTCGCGATTAACTTTTTTAAAATCTTTTCTTTTTAGCCTAAAAATGTGTTGAAAAATTGAAACAGAGATGAGCAACTCCAGGCCTCAAGGGCCGGTGTCCTGCAGGTTTTAGATCTCACCCTGGGTTAACACACCTAAATCAAATGCCTAGTTCATTACCAGGCCTCTGGAGAACTTGAGGAGGTAATTTAGCTCTTTAAATCAGCTGTGTTGGATCAAGGACACAACTAAAACATCTGCAGGACACAGGCCCTTGAGGTCTGGAGTTGCCTACCCCTGGATTACACAGACCCACTGCATCATCTAGTGGTACAAATTGGAATTGCATTAATGTAAAGCCCAGGTCTCGTTTAACTTTAATTAGGATCTTTAATTAGGCCTTGTCAAGAGTGAAATATGTTTTTAGGAGAAATATCTCATTCTAAATTTGCATCAGTGCTCCTTTTTGCATATGGCATGCTACTTTAGCAAGTAGCATTAAACTTTGATTATACTCCTGGAGACCCGATGGCTGAGCAGTCATAACTGTTGCATGCTTTAGAGTCCAAATTCACAAAACAACAGACATTTGCATGGACTCTTATGCAAAATAGACATCACTCATACCCAGGGGAAATCCTAGTAGAGTCACAGCTACAGAAAGTTTAATCCCTGCTTTATTAGGCTAGTCAGTGGATTGACAATTCCCTGGTGGTCACTAGTATCCTTTTGTTAGTCACTGGGCTTGCAAGGACTAGCTAGTCATTTGCACTGCTGAAGAAATGTAGAATAATTATAATCCACGTAGGTGTTTTATCATGAAAACACAGTGAATAGTTACATATGGTTATAGAAAGTTTGGGACTAAATAGCCGAGGGACGCTGGTGACTAACTTGTCCACTGGATTGCAGAAGTAAAAGGCTCAGGCCCGGGCTTTGACACAGACAGCATCTCCTCTGTCTTCAGATTTATGGCCTCTGATAGCGACTCCAAACTCATGAGCTCAGTGGCATAAAAAGATGGGCCGCTATCTGCAGGAATGAAAAGGTGTAATGACGATAACATGGAGCAGAATATGCAAGGAAAGATTCCAGTTTGAATCTGGATGTCTCCGAGCAGCTGATCAGCGAACAGGATAATTGTGTCACCTGGCAGCTGAGGGTCAACAACCCTTCTTTAAAAAAAAGTGACGCAGAGCTCATTATTCTTTTCCTTCTGAGGTCGGTGGGAGGACACACTCATGTGTTCAGACACATAAGTTTACATACTGTAAGCGCTACCTTCGAGACGAGTCTTCCTGAGCTTTGACAGCCTAGAGCCGGAGAGAAGATGGATGGAATTTAAATTTTGAAGCGTGAAGGTGAGGACAGGGAGGTCTCATCAAACAACACCTTCCCAGCAGATCGAGTGGTGATTGAACGACAGTGGAAAGTGGACTTACCTGTACATGTGCAGACAGGACTGATAGGGAAATGAGGAGCACGGGAACCAAACACGGAAAGACTGTTCAGTCATATGGTTCAGGAGTTTGAGGGGGTGTGCTGACACACCGTGTTACACTGACACTCATTTTCCAATGAGCCATAGAAAAACAGTGAGGATCCTTCTTAATGAAACTTGCTATAAGTCTCACCTGCTTTTGAATAAAAACTCATATTTGCACTAAATTTTAGTGCAAATATGAGCTGCTCGAGTGCCAAGTTTGTACTTTGATGGATCTTAGATTGTATATTTTACAGGCAAGGAGTGAAAAATACAGAGAAATTCAGATAAAGTGCCCACCAAGCTGCATACATATCATCATGACTGACTTTTAGAGGAAGAAATGTGCAAGGAAGGAAATGCTTTGGATGCATCTTTCACCATATTCCCAGATTGACATTCCTTTGCGGCAAAGTGGTTTATTATAGTTTATTATTATATTTAGAATAGAAGAGAATAGTCCTTTATTGTCATTTATCATCATAATGATGTTTTGTTTCAATTTTATTTGGAGTTGTACTTAAGTAAAGGCTCCAAAGGCCCCCCTCACCCTTGCAGATAGGTTGTGGGTGTAGTTCAGGGGCATCTGTCATCATGCAAAGCTTTACTCTAATCATGGAATGCAGATTTTAGCACAAACAGGTGCCAAACTGCAGGCAAACATGTCTTAACAGAGACTCAAAGACATGGAGAGCATAGTATCAATCTGGATTTGTCTTTTATTTCTCCATCATGCAAAATCTCTGCATAAATTTTATATTAAGATAAGTCTACTTTGTTAAATTTCAGTACCTCCATGTTTGGAGATGTTCTCTGAAATCTACTGAAAAATTTAGTTGACACCTTTTTTAAAAGCTTTTTTTGGTCCCTGAGCAGATATTTGTGAGAGTTCAAACCTCAGAAACTCATTTGAAAATGTGCTCCTCAAACTTTAAGCCTGCAGACCTAGGTCAGCATTGGAGAGGGGGTGTCCAACTCATAGAACTCTTTGGCATGCAGCGTAAAATCTGCTCAAATGTGGATTCATCTTTGTTTGCACCACTTTGTTATGAGCTACTACATCTGTGGATGCCAAAGACTGACTCTGACTCGGATAGTGACCTGACGCTACCTATCTGCCATGTGTAGCGCAAGCGTTTACTAGTACAAAGCTGAAGAATTTCAATTTACAAAGCCAATTACCAAAACTGTTAATATTTCTATGAACCAATGAGCAAGGCATATTACTTGATATATGCTATTAGGAATGCTTTCAAAAGGCATCAACAGCACAGATACAGTAGAAATCATTCACAGACCAAAGTTTTCAACATTTTTATTTCTGCTGTTAAGTTGTTTGACATTTTGTTTTAAATGAGACAAAATGAAATGTTCACACTTCAGATGTTTTGATAAATACAATTATTTTACTTGATTGACTTACTCCGTCTCTTAAAAATCTTCTTTAATTCAGTTCAATTCAATTCAACAGTGTGCCTCTCCATATGTTTAGTTGTGATTTCCACTGTGGTTTTATGTAACGTTTTCCCCGCCAGCAATAAAGCTGTGGGTTTTTTTTTTAAGTTTACTCTTCGCATCAGTGAGCCTGCTTTTGGGTTTTGGGTCCTTTTCCTGCCTGCACACAGCCGCTCCATTATATTTCAGTATCCTTAAATTATTTTTTAAAAGTTATCAACAGATTGCTAATTTACTCAGTAATTTCAGACTTTTGTCTGCTATAAAACACTTTAAACTAACTTTAAACCAAGCTGAAGATGCCAGAATGAAGAAGAAGATAATGATAAATCACATTTTTGTTTGGCATTATAAAAGAACTGTTAGTGTAGTGGAATACATAGCAACAGGATTGTCTTTTCTAATACCATCAAATGAAATGGCAGGAAAAGTTTGTAATAAGATTTTAAAAAAGAAAAGAAAAGAAAAATACAATAAAATCTTAAGAAATATGCAGTCTTTTATTTTTCTTTTGTTCAAACGCTTTAGCGGATGTGGTTCTCATCCAGGCTTTTACTTTGAAAAGCCCACGCTGGAAGCTGTGCTGTGATTCTCCTCCCCGGCTTTAAAGTTTTGTTAGGAAGTGCTGTGCTGTAAAGGTGCGCTCGTCATCCTCAGGTAGGCAGGCGGTGGGCGAAGCTTCTCTCACGGTGGTGTTTATTTTTCCTCCACCAGCTGCTGGAGATGAGAGCAACTCCACGACCTCCTCGAAGCGTCTGAAGGGATTTTATTTGCTTTCTGTGTCAGACTCGCAAAGTGATAAATCACCGCAGGGATGCGTGCACGCGACAGGTGCTGGACCTGCATCCTCGCGCTGCTGGTGGCCGCGCAGACGCAGTCTCAGGAAACTGGTAAACGGATGCATTTATTTCATTTTCTCATACGTGTGCTTAAATACTCTTTTGAGCGTTTTGCAAAAATACTGTAAAAATAAAAAAACGTGAAAATGGTGCAAATTACCAGGAGTTTCTAATTATTGTTAATCTAAAAACTTCCAGTTTTGTAACTTCAACTGTTAATTCTGACTTCATCAGCAATTTCTGTGCTATGAGTTCAGTCACGTGACCTGAAAGCTTGGCGTTTTTTTTCAGGCTGGAATGAGCTCGTGGTCGGTGTGAATGTCTGGACTTGTTTATTGGGAATAATGAATAGCTCATCATCTCCTCCGCTGTCAGAGGCATGCACTACTGTCCTGTCTGTACGAGTGCGCCTACTACAGCGGGATGTGATTTCTACAGATTGTGCACTGACGTGTCCTGAAATAAGAATTCCTGGTGCTTTTCTTCATTCGAAGACTTTGCATTTATTATATTAGCTTCCTCTGGCAGCATTTTGCACATGAGCGTCTATGAGACGCTGGGCCCCGGGGCACAGACAACTCAAAAGGCCCCTCACAGCTCTGAAATAAGTGACGCTTTATTCTGCTGTGGTTAATAGTGTAGCTGTTGTGCATTCAGAAAGGTCGACCTGAAGCTAAAGCGGTCAGTTGTGGACCTCTGGGCTCTGTTTCCAAGCTTTAGAAAATATGTGACGGCCGGACTTTGGCCAGCCATAACTTCTATACTGTCTGGTGATAAATGTCAGCGCTGACTCATTTTCAGAATGGTCCCATGAATATTTTCTGTCATATACTTACTGCTCCACTGGTGATACTCTAACCGAGCCAAAGCTTCAATTATTCAGGGCAGAGTATGTTTTATCAAAATGCTCTAAGAACTCAATTTTCAAAAGCTTTTACCTCTTTTGGTTCTTACTGAAATTCCTGATGTGTTCATCTGACACATACAACCATGGCTGTGAGCACAGAAACCCCACCCACCTGTTGTTCAGACCTTCTATTTGTAGGGGACAGCCAATCAGAAGAAAGATGGCTTAAAGGAAGTGGCGCTAAAACAGCTTGTTTTAGATTATAGACTCTATTAAAGTAATAGATCTGAAAAGTGAAAGTACCTTAAACATGTATTATCTTTAATGGAGGCAGCAGGGGGCAGCTCATCTCGTTTCAAAAAGAGATCTGGTTGTTTAGAAGTCTGGGCAAAAGGCCTCATCGTTGACCTAGCCTTTTAACGCCCAAATCTTAACCCTACGCTGCAACCTTCCATACCAATCGTTGTTTGCTTCATTTACCCGACGTGTGCTTATATTTCTCGGGAGGTACACCTGAGGAAATGTGGAAGGTTACAGTTTAGGGTTAAGAGGGGTTTCCGGTTACGTCAAAAGTTGCGTCGTAGATTTAGAATGGGATTACTTATGGCTGATGAGTCCTTAGGATCTCACACACTAGTGTGTGTCCTGTCGCCCATTCATCTGAGCTGAGGGGTCACACCAGCGCCCAATAAAAGATTAACAATCTAGTAGATTACTGTAATAGCTTTTAATCAGATTAAAAAAAACCCTTTAAACTCTTAAACACTTTCTTTATCTGATGAAAAGTGGCTAACGAAGTAACAACCACGTGCAGCAGAGCAGTGTTTGCCAACCGCATAACGGTAACATCTTCCTCCAGACCCTCTCAGCTCCACAGCTTCATGTTGAATCACTTAATCATCATCTTCGTCTTCTCTTTGTGCTTGTTTTGCATCTCCAAGAACATGTTGGACCTTTGCTTTCTTATTTTGCACCTCCTTGGAGTCGTTTTACTCCTCGCTGTGGTAATCTTTGGTCTTTTCTTGAATTATTTGAATGACCTTCTATGAAAACACACATTGGCAGTGGTTTCAGTTTGAGGCTGTGACTCACTCATACCCATGGCCATGTCTGTGTGTGCGTGTGCTGTTGTTTTATCCAAATGTTACACTTCACTGCTAAGCTCCTCTTAAAGACGAATATTTGATACAGTTTGTTCAGATTTTCCCCTCTTCAGGGCTCATCGTTCCCTCCCAGACACACTTAAACTCGTCTAATTTTACCTGGCTGTGGTTTCTCTCCTCTGCAGGCTACACACACACACACACTCACACACACACAAAATTATGCTGACATTCAGGCATGCCTGCACATTCATGTAGAGACAAAGCACTGTATATGCAGAAATGCTTCAGCTACCTTCATGGAAGAAACCCAGCCTTTGCACAGAGCATTTGGTTAAAGGGTACAACCATCATTTCTGAGATTTGAAATAAATTTAAAAGAAAAACTACTGAAATGATTGAAAATGTGTACAAAGTTTATTAAATTCAATAAAATAAACCCACAATTCTAATATTGATGAAGATTTTGCTATAATAAGTTTTTCCTACTTTGACAAAAAAGGTGAATTTTTAATGTTTGAAAATGCTTTTGTTTTACTTCAGTCTGCTAGACATGACTCAAAGGTGGGATGTATTTAAAATCAAAGAAATTTTAACCATCAACAGACCTCATACAATGCAACCAATGCAACTTATCCTAAAATCCAGAAACTAGATGGCAATTTTACAGTAACCGTTCAATAGGCTTTGTTGATTTGATTTTTGGCAATGTACCGGCAGTAAGCTTTAGAAATATTCACTTTCTAATTTTTGATGCTTTTCCTGAGCCCAAGACAGTGTTTACCAACAAGTGGTTAAACAGGACTGAGAGATTGTTGGGGACATTGAACAATTGAACCATCATTGCTGTCATGCTGATCACAGGAACTTAATAGTGGTAACATTATCATAATGTGACTGTGGTGTCTTCCTTACAGTTGAACAACTTCAACAATAACTATGTAACATCCCATTGGCTCTTTGACAAGGGTATGTGGGCAATACTAACTTTTAGGTTAATCTCCATAAAACATTGGCTCTAATTGTTCTAATTTTAGTTCTTTTGAATTTAGATGTTATAATGGATGGTGTTTTTGCACAGTAATGTTAGAAGTTACTTGAAAACAAATGTAATGTGATAGAAATGCAGCAGGTTTCACAGGATTTCTGAGAAAGCAGGTTGCAGAAAAGCGAGTTTACCAAATAAGGGACCTCAAAGAATGAACATCATAGAGTTATACTTTACTATCTGTATGAATATGAAGGTAAATTCTCCAGAATTACACGCTCTCTGTTGTCTTTCTCTGAATTTAGCGCCTCCTAAATTTACTGGACTTGTGTTTATACAGTATATAAGCAGTCGGGTTCCCTGGGTGGCCAAATGGCGTCTTTTCCATTATATACGATTCTACATACAAGAAAAGGGGATGATAAAACCCATGTACTGTGTTGCACAAAATGAATGTCTGTAAACATAACTGCCAGGTGCACTAGGGTCTAAAGCAGGGATAATACAGGGGAGCTTATGGGATAATTAGACCGGTTTCTTCTGTTTTCTAAATGTACCGCTAGACCAGCCTGTCTGAACCCAAGGCCCATTTCTACCATCAAGAATGTCTGCGTTGCACTTTATGGGAAATTTCTTGTTGATGCCTCGAGCCCGTGAAACGCAAGCACAGATTGAACGTTATTGTCTCACTGTGGGAATTCCACACGTTTAAATGTTATAGCTGCAGGCTAAGTTGAAGCTCATGTAAGAGTTTACATGCAAACACTCATTATAACAACGCTTTTCACAATTTTCTGGCACTGAATTTTGTTTACTGATATAGAAAATGCTTAGCGACGGAGATTTTTTTTCCTGTACGGCAGCAAAAACATGACATAAATCAAGATTAAATCATTGATTGACTGTTATCAGTCAGATTTAGATTCGAATCAGCCACTTGTTTATGTGAAAGCAACAGTTGTGGTTACTGTAAGTCAGTGTTGTTTAATCATTCTTATCTATGGAAACCTCATCTGTGGTGCTTTTGAAAAAATAAGAAATGTTTTTTTTTTTTTTTCCCACAATGATCATAGCTTATGAGCTGCATGTTTCTGTCCTGGATGTCATTAAGATTTCATCTTATCTTTGATTCATATGCCGTGACTTATCTCATCCAACCCTATGTTGTATTATCCAGACGTGTCTTTATCTACAATATCTTGACTTGTTGCTTAGCTTGGCAAATTTCAACACCAGCCAAAAATGAGATGTAGCTTGTTGAGAGCTACGCCCATCTTTTTTATTGAGTCCATGATCTTGACTGATGTTGCCCAGTAGAAAATGATATTTTTGCACCAACAAGGTGATTACCAAAGAGATCTTAGCTAAAACCTTGACGTATCTCAGTGTGGTGTGCTTGAAAGCATCAACAGCTTAATTTTCCAGCGTGACAATGATCCCAAACACTCTGATTTGATGGATCCGCCTCCCCAGAGCCCGGACTTCAACATTATTGAAGCAGTGTGGGATCATGTTGACAGAGAACAGAACAAAAGGCAGAAACATCCAAAGAAGAGCTTTGAATGTCCTTCAAGAAGCCTGGAGAACTATTCCTGAAGACAACTTAAAGGAATGACGAGAAAGCTGACCTATATCGACTCTCAAGCTTGTTTGAATTGTACAAACTCTATTTTTGTCTTACGTGCATGTTTGCACGTATTAAACGTTTTCCTAGCAAGATATAAAGTAGCAGGTGGTGCAGCACAAAGAAGTAAATTTTGTGCCATGTTCAAGTTCCAAACACTGGGACACAAATCCAGCCAGGACCTCCATACATTAGGTTAAAATCAACCCTAAGCTTCACATACTATTTGTGGATGCCTGCTGATTAGATCTTAAAGAGCAGAGCAGGTGAGAGCACCGAGCCAAGGCTGAGTGTGCCGGGACCATCATCGCCACCTGAAAGCCACCAGCACTGCAGCTGGGAAAACAAAGCATTCCCCAGTAACACGGAACGCTTCTGACCAGCCGCCTCAGATGGCACATCTGATAGGCTTCACAGAAAGATGTAGGACGGAAAGCAAAACATCCTCTCGTCCCTCAGCTTGAGATCACACCTGAGCTGTATGACATTTACATAGCTGACAGCAGGTAGAAAACACCCATTAGTGCCTTTTTTAGGCGAGCTTTGAAGTTTCAGCGGTTACAGTGTGCAGGTCTAATCATCTCGATGATGTAGCAGAGCTGAAACTGAGACACACAAAAGGACAAAAGGTGTAATCACAGATAAACGTGGGTGGAGAAATTTCCTCGAGGCGATGTGGAGAACAAGGAGTGTCAGGAGTTTGTTTTATGAAGCTGATCTGCTTTAGTTTATTCAGCCTGCAGATACAACACCTTATTCTCTGCTGTGACTGACCAAATTCAGGCCAAGAAAGCACCAGGACAAGACAAGTTGTTATAATCTTTAAAGCTCATTACCACCAGAGCAAATAAAGCCTCCTTTACTGGGCTGCGTTTAGTATGTAGGCGTAGTTACTGGTTATATTTCAGAGACTGATCCAACTTAGGGTCATGGGAGGGACAGAGCTTATCACAGCCTACATTATATCATTAAATTCAATCTCTAGTTCCCAGCCTTTCTGGCTCTGACTAATATTTGCTCCAGTAAAGCATAAACTAAGAAATACGAGTCCAAGTGCTTTCCCCTCTTTATAGGTCCAGATTTGTGCATGAATGCTGCTATCTGTCTGCTATATCATCTTGTTTACATGTTACTGCAAGCTTATCAATAAGTCCAAGGTCTTTAGTTGCACAGCTGCGAACAGGAATTGTTCCTCTCAACCTTGAAGTTGGCTGATTTTAAAAACATTCATCTTTGAACTTTGGTGGAAAAAAATGTGTGTACGCTTCCTGTGTTTCCAGGTGCTTTGTGTTATAACATCACAGCTTTTGCAAGTTGAAGAGCTGTGCCTGAAGCTAATGTCTCCAGTGCACAATCGCAGGTTACGCCACCTCTCACACAGAAGCTGCTTGTTTATGACTGAGAGGTCATTAATCATAGCTGTGCGCACTGGCTCGCTCATTTCTATCAATTTGCTGGCTACAAAGGCACTTTACGGTGAAACCTCACTGGGTTTTATGAGTGGTGCCTCTCATGGTCATCATCTTTGTTGTAGTGCATTACAGTCTATCCTGAAAACGTCATGAGGAGGAACCAGTGTTTCATTTCCACTGTACTTGAATCAATCAGAGGGGGCGGGCCAGCTGTCAACAAAGGCTGCAAATCTTTTAATTCTCGAGGGTTTTAATGGAAACCAGAGCATGACCAGTTGAGGAAAAGCACTTTAGAAACACACTATTGCTGATCCTAGAGTATTTGTCAATGTCTTAAAGCATTTGTGGAGGGGTCTTCAGTATGAAATGTTAATCTAGACCTGAAAGCACATCCATGTCATGCCATAACTCCATGCCATAGTCTGAGTTTTGTGATTTTTTTTGGGGGGGGGGGGGGCGTATTAATAATAATTATTTAGTCTTGTGTCTGGCTATTGTTCTTGGATTTTAGTTGGGAAGAATGGTGGTGTGGCGGTTAACACTATTGCCTCACAGCAAGGAGGTCCTGGGTTTGACTCCACCATCTGGCTGGGGTGTGGAGTTTGCATGTTCTCCCTGTGTCTCTGGTGCTCCGGCTTCCTCACACAGTCTAATGACATGCAGTTAATGGGGTTTGGTTAATTGGTGAGTCTAAATTACCCGTAGATGTGAACATGAGTGCAAATGGTTGTCTTGCCTCTCCGTGTTAGCCCTGTGACTGACTAGCGACCTGTCCGGGCTGAACCTTGCCTTACGACCTGTGGTACCTGGGATAGATTCTGTTCCCCCTGATAAGGCTAATTGAAATAGAATGGATGGAAGAATTGCTTGGCTAGTTTTATAGACTATTACCGATATGTGTTACATGTGCTTTAGTTTAGCCTCTGTTGCTGGTGCCTTGTTATTAGTTTAATTAATTTGTTGTTGTCTTGATTAGCTTCACCTGTACCCTGTTACCATGTTGCACTACTTCTTGTGTGTTCTCTCAATGTAGGCTGCCCTTTGGATTACCTTCATCACCTAGAAGAATTAATGTAAAATGAAAAGTTTTGCAAGCTTTTAACTTTTAGTGAAGAGTAGTATAACCTAAGTATAAGTATAACAATTGGATTCACCATTGGATCAAGATGACTGAGGCAGCAGCATTTAAAAATAGACAGAGGGGGTCGTAAATCGATATTCTAAAACATGTTTCCACTGTATTTGTGGTGTTAGGGCTGCCTGATTGTAGCAACATTAGTAACTGTTGAAGTGGTTTTTTGACTCTTGTTAATCACTTGTCTATCTTCCTCTCATGTTGGCTTTGGTTGAACTAAACCTGCCGTGTCCTGTAAGGAGAATAAAAGTGGGGTTTTAGAGAAGGGGGAAGTTCACTTCTGGAAAGGAAAAACAAAAAACCTGTCACAAAACAGACTACAGAAAAATAACTGGTTTATCTTGATTACCTTGTAATTGCCTACCAGTAAAACGATCACTTTGGCATCTCAGATCGATAAAACATTTTTTTAAAGCATATTCTTATTCAACTTATTCTTCGGGGACCACAGGTGTACCTGATTGATGTCTGCGAAACACTGGCAGGCATCTGAGCCGATTACTTTAGTGGATCGGAGTGAAACTGGCCCGACATCTTAAAAGCAACACAAACATGAAGGATACAGAACAGATGGTTTTCTTGACTCTTAGTTTGTGTTTGGGTTTGATGTCCCATGTTGTACGCATGTTGTGCTTTACCAACACCTTTTCTTATTTTCTCAGCTTTGCTGCAGACACAGTACCAAAACTAGGCTTAAACGCAGTATTTTTGCTGGAGCGGACGGTGTCTGACGTTCGTATCATGTTTTTGAGAAGCTCTCTTTTGTGAGCCTCAGTGCTTTTGTCCTCTTTGTCATTTTATGACTCAGTCTGAGCGCCACAGTGCTTATGAGGACTGAATTCCAGTGAATTCCAGTATCTGGGTTGCAGGAATTTGAACGTACAGCACTTGAGGCCTTGAGTTCACGTTCCCTCAAGCCCCCGCTGCAGAGTGTCTGACAGGTGAGACCACAGCGAGGATTGTTGCGTGAAGATAAAATCGCAGATGTGGGCTGTTAAATAATTTTTTTTTCTTAAACTTTTAATCATTTAGAAAGCTTCGTTATTGCTTTTTAATTCTCTCCTGTCAGTCAGCTCATTAGAGGCGTCACTTCTCATTTATTCTGGCTGTCTCACATTCAGGAGGAGCCATCAAGCTCAACGCCACGCTGCTTAATGTCTCTTTATCACCTGCTTTCTTTAACAGATCTCCTCAGTTTGGGATTGCCCAAACAAGGAGTCGACTGTGTTGCCTTCAAGCGCCCATGCTGCTTCGTGTATCCCAAGTGTCTCACCCCATTTTTGTTTGTAAATGCCCTGCTCATGTTCGTGCCAGAAACTCGCTTTGACATACCGCGGGGGGGGGGGGGGGGGGGGGGGGGGGGGTTTTTTTGTTTTGGAATTTT
>VURO01017827.1:19692-30815 GCA_015108175.1 Pelvicachromis taeniatus
GGTCACGGGTGTTGATTTCTGCTGAGCTTCTGCCAGAGATGCCCTGCAGGGAACTTTCTTTCATTCTGCTCCTTGACTTTGGAGAATTTGAGTTATTTGATAACTGGGAAAAAAAAAAGCAGCCAGGAGCACACTGAAATGTAGTTGTCGAGATACACGTGTAAAAACAGGTTGATTTCTTAGTTTGTGCATTTGTTTTTTTTGGTACGACTCCAAAAAGCAGGTGGGAGCATTTTTTTTTTTATAGTTTAATATTTTTGGCATCAAGAGACTCTTTAAAATAATAGCTGCCTGCATTAACAGTGAGTGAAATGCGGGTAAATGCATTCAACTGTAAATTTAAGACAAAATAATAAATTCATTTAAAACTGTGGCACTCCCAACTGTTGCTAGAAAAAGAAACTAATGATCTGTGTCCTGATGTTATTAAAACCTCATTCAGCCCAGGGCATCCAGGCCGGTCGTGTTAGGTTCAGAAGTTTTTGGACACTTTTTTTTTTGCCTCTGTGCACCACCACGGTGGGTTTTTAATCAAACAGTCAATGTGTGACAAAATCTTAAATTCAAGTGGTTTAACAGAAGTATTTATGCATCACAGCTTTTTGATGTACACTACTCATTTAAAAGTAATTGGACAATTGACTAACAAGCAGTTTCTTGTCTAGGTGAGGTCTGCTTCTCCATTATTTCCCAAGATATGAGGCAGATAAAATACCTGGAGTTGATTCCAGGTGTTGCATTTGGTAGCTGTTCAATGAAATTGTCAATATGGCGTCCCAGAGAGATGTTGGTGCAAGTGAAGAAGGCCGTCCTCAGACTGAATCTGTTTGACATTGCTTCTGGGAGGGCCCAGAATCCAAATCAGGGATGTGGAGCTACTCATTGTGGTGACCCATTGTGAATAATGGAGCAGCTGAAAGTAGCTTCTCATGTCTACTACTAAGATAAAGTAATTTTGAGCCTCTGGAAGTCATGGTCTGTGTCTTAAAATGATTGCAAATTCTACACAGCTAATGGAAAAGTGTAGTAGTATAGTGTTATGTAGCCAAAAATTCAATTTTAACCTTTCGTAAGAAAGTGGGGAAAAATATTGGCACCTTTTGACTCCGTACAGAAGCAAAAATTACTTTAAAAAAACCCATAACTTTTCTGGGTTTTTGTCATGACAGCCGGTAGTCCAATGGCAGCCCACGGTAACCATTTTTCTGGTGACGGCTGTTACTGTTTCTAAATCTGAAAAGAAAGAGAGCGAGCAGCCCATTATTATCTTTTTTTTTTTAGTGTCCTCTATGCATGTATTAAATTAAATGTTGGCCTTGTTCTTTACAGTTTGATTGTTTGTAAGTTTGTAAATTAATTTTCTTATCCCTAGCTTTAATTACTTCTTGAGTTTGAGCCCATTTAAAGCCCAAAATGATGAGAATTTGACTTTTTGTGGGATTGTTTTTGCATTTTTAGAAATTACACTGTGTGCCCTTTTTGCAGTCACGCTGAAGCTCTGGTTATGTATTATAATATAATGTATGCAGTTATTAGTACTTATCTGATCTTATTAAAAAAGAACAGAAAGCTTTCAAACAACTGTAGATGTGACCCCTGCAGCCTCTGCTGCCATCTGCTGCGTCAATCAAGTACTGTCAATGAAGGGGCACGACTGAAAGTATGTGGATGTGCTGCAGATGAACTGAAGTGAAATCAATATGCAAGAAAGGTGTGACCAAAGTGATTTTCAGAGCTGATTGCGCAGCGCTGTGTTGGACGTGTTTCTGTGTTTTCACAGAGAGGAAACAAGATAATAAAAGAACGAATGGTAACAAATAAAGATGAAAATGAAATGAAAGGCAGGGAAGGAACCTCTGTGTGGTTTCTGACTTCTTTAGGTGAGCAGAAATAGTTGTTCTAACATCTTAAATCCATAACCCAGCATTCCTTTGAGGTAGAAGATTAAAAATAACTACATATGCTATCCTAGTGTGCAAATTTGGTCACATTAGAGCACTTTAGCTTTGCATTAGAACTCTAGATTTTGTTATGTTTGTCATAAATTTGGAAAATGCTGCTTTCCCAATGCTTATATGAATTTTGAATTCGATGTTGCACCATATTAGAAGTTATATCTCACTGCTCTGTTGTGAAATAGACACATTTATCTGTATCTCGGCCTCAGTTTTCTTCCACGGTGTTGCGTTGTAGTGGATTAAATCTCCATATTTGGGGGCTGACTGGCCCTGCAGAGTTCATTCCTGTCACCAGGAGATTTATTCCAGCGGTTATATCTTTGCATCTGCTGCACAGACCACCAACATAAATGGCAACATACTTGCAGAGATTCATTTGGCTTAGTTGAGCCTCTTCCTCTCCTGGTGTTTGATATTTTATGTAATAAATAAATGAAATTATCTTATTAGACCGGCAGCTACTGTGTCGTATTTCTGTCTGACTATACTGGCTTCCCACAGTTAGCACAGATGACTGTCCTGCTCTTCCCCACCTGCTCTGGTGTCAACCCAGTGTCGACAAAGACGCACCGAAACGCTTGATAATGAAGCCGCTGCAGATTTTTTTTATTTTTATTTTTTTAAAGTTTGAGCCAGGGTGAGGCCGACGTCTTTTCAGGACCTGCTGTTGGAAAAAGCCACAAATGTTTGCAGAAGCATGAAATTTATTAGGAAGAGTCATGAAACAAAGCAGCGTCTAGTTGGGGCTTGTCGCAGAAGTTTCCTCTCCAAACCTCTCACGTGGTCATGTTTAAGTAACCAGAGTTACCTGAAATAAGAAGAAGAAATGCAGTTTTAGGTTTTAAGTTTTCTTCTTTCGTCCTCCAGTAATCATCACACTTATCTTGTGAGCTTTAGGGGGAAAATGCTGCTTGTAAGCAGAACAAACGTCACTGGTGCTTCAACGTTCAGCTGCAGGTCACCACGTGTGACTGCACCTCGCTGTAGCTGCATGCGAATGTATGTGTGGAAGTGTAAATGTAAGCACCAGCTGCCTTAATAATAAAACACAATGCACAAAGGGAACTCGCCCAAACGCAGCGTGTTTACTTGCCCTGCTTGTGGCCCTGTGCAGGTCAGAGTCAGCTGACGGTGATGAAAAGTGCTGGGAACGCACGTATGTTTGAGAGCCTGCAGGGCATTTATGGTGATGTACGGGAGAAAGCTGTGATTGTGTTGTTTGAAAGAAAAAACTTACCTGATGCTTTTGTGTTTTTAATAAAAAGAAAGATATTTTCTTGGCCGTAAATGTGAAAACAATAAATAAAAACTTCATAAAATTCTAGTTTGTGAAGTTTATGTAGTTTTTGATTCATGTGTCTGTTGTTAAAACACCAGCTTTAATTCCCTGCTGATGAAAAGCAACAGAAACCTCATCAAAGAAGCAGCTTTGTCACAAAAGAGACAAAAAACGCAGACAGGAAGTCTGTAACTGCCTGTAATTACTCTAAAACTGAAACATGTGAGTGTTTTTTGGTGCATTTGGTTTTCATTTTTTAATGTTTTAGTCATATTTGTCACTACTGTACTCAGTATGTCTGGCTTGAGCCAAAATTCTACTAATTTCAACTGGAAAGAAATTAGTAAAAAAAAATACAATCAGAACTTGAAGTAGACTTTCTGATCTTGTTCTTTGTCCTTTCTCATATATCCAAAGGGGACTGTGTTTGCAATTCAAATGTTTTCTCTAGATAATAAATCTCTTTGGAATAAGATCTGCTACAAAAAGTGCCTCTGGTAATAGAAATTTGAGTTGTAAAATGTTTTTTTTTAAACTGGTTTAAACCTGAATTTTTGTGCTTTTATTTATCTTTTGCTCTTATGAATTCCTCTCCCAAGGAGAGATTTGTTGTCAGCAAGTTTTTATGAAGCTCAGTGGAGCGGTGGAAGATTTGGTGATGGCTGTGCTCTCTTAAATCCTCCGTAATCCTTCTGTTGTCCTTTATCTGCTAACTTTTTTTACTTACTTTACTCGGTTTTAATGGACAGGAAGGTTTTGAATATTTTTATGTTTTTTTTATATGTTTATGGCAAATTTAAACCGAGCTTATGTTTGATGAGAGGTTTCTGAACTGTATCAAAAGCACACAGCAGATTTTGAGCAGAGCGAGCGGCACATTAACCGATCAGTTAAGGGTGTCGTTGTTACAAAGCACAGGCCTATTCATGGCTCTTAAACCTGAGTTTTATGACTTTTCCTGCTGTAAATCTGACATTTTGGATTTTTCAGACTGATAAAATCAGACACTTGGACAAACCAGGTTCCTTAGATTTTGTTTGCCTAATGATCAATTAATAGCCTTAATTACAGCACCATTAGTTTGGCAGTACAAACAGGAGCCCCTTAATGAGGCAGATTAGCGGATTATAATCTCTTCTGTTGCTTGTCTGCTCTGGAAAATAGGAAGATAAAGAAGGTAATGATGCATTAAAGAGAGCAAAGTTTCACTAGAGTAAACTCCAGTGACTCTAATGTTCCTCAGCGCCATTCTTTAGCCGCACTTGTGTTGCATGAATGCACAAATGATGGGGATGAGGCAGCATGTCATGCAGCGTGGGTGTGGGAGGTCCGACAGCTGGAATGTGTAACAGCTGGTTGTCCGAGTTTGGCAGATGCTGGATGATGAGGGCACTCTGGGCCATGTGGAGGAGGAGGAGGAAGAAGAGGAGGAAAGGGAGGAGGGGGAGTGTTGGTGGAGAAGATTTCTTCTGCCCCATCGCCCGTCTGTGAGAACCTGGAAGGAGTGCGTTTTCCAAGGATTTTCGCCGATGAGGCAATGGAGTCGGTCTCTCGGGAAGGCAGCTGCTGTCCCTCATTCATCCCTCACACTGCTGCTCAGCCTCCTTCCAGCTGCGTTCACGCCGTTTATCCGATTATGTTCCTCCCAAAGCTCCAGAAAGTTGACTTGGTGGTTTAATTTTTGGTTACTGTAGTTATCGGGAAAATAGAGGCATAAATCAGACAGCTAAACACACCGAAGCCATCGGCGCCATGTGACTGAACCTCCCTCATTTGTCCTTTTCTTCCTGAGAGATGAGATAATTTATTTTGCTCTGTCACTCACCATGCCCTTGATAATTCTCACCATTTTAGCCTGTCAGCTGCTGTGCTCAGTTTTCCCTACTTTTTCTTCCTTTTGTCCTTTTTTCCACATTCGAACACATAGTGTTGTGAAGTAGAAGTACCCAGATCTTTTACTTAAAAGAAGAAAAGTTATTAAAATACTGCATGAACAGTATGAATCCTGGAGTAAAATGCTCCCATTGTTATAACTCTGCTGTTACAGTGTGCTATCCTTGCTTGTACTTTTGTGTAGTTTAGTATACTAATCTGAATCTAGGGACCACAGGGTAATCTGAGTACTGAGTACTTACTAACTTTCACTAGTTGTTGGTTTGGAAATGTAGCTTGATTATTGTTTGAATAAAAACATGAGAAGGGGAAAAGTAACACATTCAGAAGTGTATTTTAATTTTTCAATGACATAAAAATACAAAAGTATGAGCTACGCAAAGTAATGAATTACAGAAAACTAAAAAAATTATATCCTGAACACAAATTTTCCTTTTTTTTAATTCCTTTTGTTTGCTTGTTTGCATCAGTTCAAACTTAAATGTAAATTTTAACTTTAAAGGAGGAAACAATGGACATTTGGAAGCTAGAGGGCGCCATTCACACCATATTAAAAAACAGTTTCTTTGATTTTGTTTTGTTTTTTTTTTTTTTACTTGTAAGCTGTGTTTTTAGTTACTGTTTACTTCCATTTGGAATCGTTTACTTTGGCAAAATCTGTTTGTTAGGATCAACAAGTGTTTAAGGTGTTTTGAAGATATAATTTTCGTGGGTGACTCAGGCTCGGAGAAGACTCGAAGATAAACTGTATGCAGGCATAAAATATACTTCAAACTGAAAGGGGTAATTTCTCAAGGCTGTGCTAAAACTGTAACAATTAAATGAAACAATTTGCGTCCACAAACTTGACCAGATCACTTTTGCTTTGCCATGAAAGGGACTAAAATGTGCAGAAACTGAAGAAAAAGGTAAACGTCTATTTTTGCATGATGTGAAGTTTATTGCTCAAAATAATGAGCTAATGCTGCCATCTTCTCTTCAAATATTGATTCATTTGTTTATTTTAGAAATGTAAAAACCCAAGGAAACAAAATGCTGTCATCTGCTGTGTCTGTCACATTTAAGCACTGAATAGCCATTTTAAGATGAGGATATCTGCATATTTGTAGTGTCTCCAGATATGCTGTCATACATGTTTTAAAAAAGGGACAAATATGAACAGATCTAATTTGGGCTTCTTATTTTTATATCTTAACCTAAACTTATCTGTAACAAAACCATATTTTTTTTTTAGGAATGAAGCAAAAGTTTCTGTAATGATAACTGTCGAGTTATGTAGAAGTGCAGTTTCAAAAAAGTTGGGACTCAAAAAGTGTAAAATGTAAATAAAATCAGAATACAATGACCTGCAAATCTCATAAATCCAGATTTTATTGAAATTAGAACATAGAAAATGTATCAAATGGAGACATTTTACTATTTAATGGCAAAAATATTAGCTTGTATTGAATTTGATGGAAGCAACACATCTCAAAAAAGTTAGGCCTTGTTTACCCCTGAGTAGCATCCCGCCATATTTTAACAGCAGTCTGTAAACGTCGAGGAGCTGAAGGAGAACAGCCGACAGACTTTTGGCAGAGGAATGGTGTATTTTTCCACTCATAATGCTCTGAATGAGTCCAGTTGGTGAACGGTCTGCACTGAAGGCCAGTCAGGAAACTGGACTCTTAATCTGTGCTGCTGTAACAGATGTGTTCAAACTGCCAATCCCACAGGTGCTGATGCTCCTCCGCACCATCAGAGATTCACACTTTTGAACTGAGCACTGATAACTGATTCTAAACAGGTTTTGGACAGCGGTGAACCTCTGCCTCCCTAAGTGACTCTTTTTGTACTCAATCATCTGAGCTGTTGCTAAGTAACCTAATTGGGTGCAAAATGTTCATGCAGCAGTTTCTTTTTAGTACCACTCACTTTTTGCCCACTTTAAATATTTGATGTTTTCTGTGTTCTATTGTGAATAAAATAGGGTTTAAGAGATTCGAAAATAATTGAACAGTGACCCAGCTTTTTTTTAAGAGTCATACATATTTTGGAAGGACTTCTGGCATCGCAGCTGCTGGAATCATTGGAGTCATTTCTTTGCTCTGAAGACACAGTTTGGTTTTCTGCAGCTGCTAAGAGTTACCATTCTTGTGTCTTTGTGGTGAAAAACCAATATGAAGTTAAAGCCTGCAACCAGTTAGTGTAGTTTTGCATAAAGACTCAAAGCAGCAGGGAACAGCGAGCCTTGTCCTTTTAAAGGTTTAAAAATACGGTTAGTGACATCTCTGCTTACGTTCAATTACCTAAACTGTCGTTAAGCTGTATTAAATTGTGGTTAACAATGTGGAAACTATTCCCTCTAAATTAATATTTAATAATTTTTTTATTTTATTTTAAAGGCATTAATTCAATCCTGCTCATCAATAAGATGAGCTTTTCCTTTAGAGTGTGAATTAAAACTTTTTTTTATGACCTGCAGTGCATTTATAAAAACTCCATATTTCTGCAGAGCACACGTCTGTCTCAGCCGGGTGTGCCTATGTGGTAAAAAGCATGCCTGTATGCTTTCTAAGGAGAGCCACAGGAGTCACGCAGGGGAGGAGCTTTAGTGTATTTGAGCCCTTTTTTTATGATGGAGTTTGCACTGGGAGCTCAGCGGGGAGGGTCCCAGAGTAGTTTTTATGCCTCTGCTTTCATTCACTGGATGCTCAGTGGCCCTTGATCAGCCTTGATTTAACTGCTGCCTGGCTGGCTAACAGGTGTGGCTTTGAGGAAACAGTGTGAGCGCTGTTGCCACAGCCAGCATCATGTGGAGGAGGCTCCAGACGCCGACGCTGCTCCTCATACTTTGCTCCAGGAGCTTGGATGCCTGGTTCTGGAATACCAGGAATGACGAAACAAAGACAGAAGCGGTTACGTTTGATGCTACCACTTTAACCTCTTATACAGCGACGGACAGCAGTTCTGTAACAATGATCGGCAGTACAACAGAAGAGGAGGAAGGTGCTACAACCACAGCTAGTAGTGCAAAGATGGAACTGGAAGATCCCACCCTGACAACTAGTGGGGCAAAAGAGGAGAAGGAAAATGCTACAATGACGGCAAGCAGTGTAAAGATGAAGGAGGAAAGTCCCACTGTGACAACCAGTGGGACAAAGGAGGAGAAGGAAAATGCTACAATGACTGCAAGCAGTGTAAAGATGGAGGAGGAAAGTGCCACTGTGACAACCAGTGGTGTACAGACGGAGGTGGAAGGTACTACAAGGACATTCACTGGTCCCAATGAAGAGGAAGAAGGTATCACCATGACAATCAGTGTTGTGAAGAAGGGAAAAGGTCCTACAATGACAGCAAGCACTGTGAAGACCGAGGTGGAAGAGCCAACTGTGACCCCCGCTGGTGCAAAGCAGGTGGAGGAAAGTGCGACAACTACTAGCAGTATAATCATGGAGGAGGAAGGGTCTACCAAGACTGCCACTGTTGCAAGGGTGGAGGAAGAAGAGGAGCATGATGACAACTTGTCCGGGGTTGGTGAAGAAATCATCAACGTGGCCACAGGCATCCGTAAGTTTGTCGAGGCGTGGGACGCAACCACGGCGACCTGGACTGTTAGCGCCGGCCTGACGGAGAAGACGGAGAAGCCTGATGTGACGACGAAGCCAGGCAGGTTCTCGGGGGAGAGGGTGGAGGAAGGGTCTGGGGGCGGGGAAGGGGAAGGGGGTGGATCTGAGTCAGACGTGACGATTAGAAGTGGCATTTCCAAAATGAATAGCCCGCCCTGTCTCCCCGCACCCTCTGATTGGTCCATTTGCAGACAGTCACGCCTTTTCTCGCTGCCCAACTTTTTCAACCACAGCTCTGTGAAGGAGGTGGGGGCGGTCCTACGGGAGTGGGCATGGCTCACAAAAGCAGGATGTCACCACAGTGCAGAGCTATTCCTCTGCCTCCTCCTGACTCCCAGGTGCCCATCCCCCGTCTCTCACCTGCCCTGCCGCAGCTTCTGCCACACACTGCGAGACAGCTGCTGGGCGTCCCTGGAAAACGGGCATCTCCCAGTGGAGTGTGACCTCCTGCCTGAAAGCGCCCATGAGCCCGGGCGCCCCGTGTGCGTGTCAGTTAGTAACTGGAAAGGTAACCGCGGCGGGTTAGAATGTATCCTGTGTGACGATACATTTTGAATCCGGACCGTCTTTGTGTGTTTGTTTTGGTGTCCAGACGCATCATTGTCTTTGCCCGTTGCATGTTTTAACCATTTTAATGTGATCATATGGAGCCTATAAAGCACTCTGGCTCATGTGACTACAGCTGCACATATATTTGACCCCTACCATAAAACCACAGGCGTGTTTGTTTTATTAGAGGAAGATAATGACCCTGCAGTTTTTCTGGGGCTCCTGCTAATGATTTTTTTTTTTTTTTTTAATTTGTTGCTTGTAAGAAATGTCACTTTCCCAAATCACAGGATACGATTATTAAATGTCCTTTTTTTTCTTCTTTTTTTAAATTCTGTTTTGGATAATGTTAACTGAAACAAATCACAATTAATGCACAAGAGCATTGATAATCTCTTTAAAAAAATCTGTTATATTCTTGTACATTACCCACAAAGCAACATCAGGTTGTTTTAGAGGGTCAGGCGTAGTAAGTAGCAACTAATGCAGCTCACAGTCTCAAGCACAGTTCAGTTCAGGCTTCACATGTTTCCTTCTGAGGTCACAAAGAGCTTTAATCAACTTTCTTACATCCATATTCCTGTCAAAATAAACTTTAGGTGCAGATCCATTTAATCAGCAGTGTTTTAAAAATGAATGAAGGCCTCATATTCACTGTAATAAATATCTAAATTCTGGTATATGGAGGACCCAGAGTACCAAAAAAAGTTTATATGATCAACTTACTTGATTATTAGTTAATGAAGTTAGGAATCTAAGGTGCTAATGTTTCAGAAAAAATAATCTTTTAGTGTGTGTGTGTTTTTATATTTATATATTTTATATTGATCTAAAACCACCCAAAAAACGTATCTGAACTTAAATAGTATTAATTAATTGGGAAAATCAACTTAGAAACTACTAATAGAGTTAATTAACAAACATAAGTGTGATTTGTTATGTGTACACTGTCACACAGCTGACACATGGTGCCTTTATAATTTAAAAATGTAGATGCTTATCTTTATTTTTCACTTTCTAATTGTTAATGTATTATTTTATTTAGGCGCTTTTGGTCCTCCGTATATTTAAAATCTGAAAAAAAGCTCATAACATGGACGATGGGCTCCATTAATGTAAAGCACATGATTTTTGCAACTCAAGGGTCAAAACGTGCAAAAACACTTTCACTCTTCCCCTGATGCATGATAAAACACCTGAGTTCACGCCGTCGTTGTCAGGTTGCATGCAGCGGTTCATGTTGTTGTATTGTCACCTGCAAATGAGGCATTTTTAATATGATTAAAAATTTCCGGACTATAAGCCGCTACTTTTTGCACAAGCTTTGAACCCTGCGGCTTATTGTCCGGTGCGTCTTTTCTAAGGCTTTATCATGATTTTGTGACATCGTAAGAGGATTTGTTTTGGTTTGTTCTGCCATTTTGCCTGGCGGAAAGGCATGTGATCAGACACGGAAAAGAGTGATATGTTGGTCACATGTCCGTCCGCCAGCCAAAGTAGTGTCGTACAAATAAGCGTGAAAAAGAGACTAGATTAGCAAGCTGGCTCTGGCTGGCCCTGTACCCATATCTGCAGCAGGTCTCCAAGGTGAACAGCCTCTGGCATGTTAGAACAAGGCAGCTAAGGGAAGTCAGCAAGTCAGATCCATAACTTCGGGATAAGGATTGGCTCTAAGGGCTGGGTCGGTCGGGCGTCGGTGCGCGGCCCACTTTGCGGGGCTCTCGCTAGCTAGCGCTACTAGCCCGCTCGCTAGCTAGCGCTACTAGCCCGCTCGCTAGCTAGCGCTACTAGCCCGCTAGCGCACCTGCGGCTTTTAGTCTGGTGCGGCTAATGTAT
>VURO01017832.1:9003-25488 GCA_015108175.1 Pelvicachromis taeniatus
ACACTGCCTTTAAAACAAATCCTGACACTATGTTGTGTTCAATTTCTTAGGTCACTCAAACGATATGGAAAACACGTCCAAGGTGGAAGCTTCTAATGGGCACAGCAGGCCGCTAGACATTGTACCCAGTACAGAGGAGAAGATGACAGAAAGGGGACAATGGGGCAACAAGGTTGAGTTTATTCTGTCCGTGGCAGGAGAAATTATCGGTCTCGGGAATGTCTGGCGTTTTCCTTACCTTTGTTATAAGAATGGAGGAGGTGAGTGCTGCCAATAAACGTTTTTTGCTTGTTACCCTGAGATATGTTTTGTTTATTTTTGTATTTACACAATCATGCACTGCATCAGGGTCTGGGGGCAGGATTACAGCCACAAAATACTTCAGATTAGTAGATGTACTACACTACTTATGCATCATTTCCTTTCCTTTGGAAATAGTAGTCTACCTAAATTGCAATTTAAACCGATAAACTACAAGTGCTTTGCTTGAATTATGATTTTTTAATCATTTTAATTACTATTGTTAGAACTAGCTTTGAAAGACAAAACATGAGCTAACATGAATTCCAAGACAAATTACTAATAATCAATAAAATAATGAATGTTTAGGCCAGGGTTGTTAAAGCCTTAAAAAAATATGAAGAATGGGGCAACTCATGCTTAACTTCCAGCAAAATAACTTTGGAGCAAGATGTTTTACCTAGAAATGTTTTTGCAACCTTACCTCGCACTATGTGTACAATAACTTCAAGATGTAGAAGTCCTAAGTGTACTATATTGCTCAAGGACATGTTGAAAACAACTTTTCCTTCAATCTGTGTGTATACAGGTGCCTTTTTTATACCATACCTCATCTTCCTGTTTGCTTGTGGGATCCCTGTCTTCTTCCTGGAGACAGCTTTGGGTCAGTACACCAGTGAGGGAGGCATTACCTGCTGGAGGAAAATCTGTCCCTTGTTTGAAGGTAATCAACTTGTTTTCCCAAGAAATCATTTTAAGGATATTTTATGGAGTTAACAGTACCATACGTGGATACATTTGTCTAATTTATGTGTTAAATGTAAATATGTGATTGTCTGCAGCAGCTGCTTGTGAACTACAGAGTATTCCAATCAAAAAATGTAGAACAACACTGAAAAAAGATACAGTACAAAGTAAATGGATATAGCCATGATAACGGGACCCAGGGGATTACAAGTTGTGCAGGGTCGAGTCAAGGATACTAAATAAATAATACTTACCAATACTTACATTGCACGGTTACATTACTGTCTGTTGGATCAGTGAAAGGTGGAGTGGGGAAATTAATGACTTGACTGACCTGACCAATCAAGTCAAAGGATTGATAATAGTGTTTTTTTAATTGCTTATCACCAAAAGTGTGTTTTCTGTTTCAGGCCTGGGTTATGGCAGCCAGGTAATTGTTGCTCTGCTGAACATCTACTACATTATTGTGTTAGCCTGGGCCATCTTCTTTCTGTTCAACTCCTTCACCTGGGATCTGCCCTGGGCATCCTGCAACAACAGCTGGAACACAAGTAAGACATAAAGATTTTGTCCCTCTGTCATATATTACTAAGAAAATTCTTATTGGTGTGGACAACTTTGCTGTCCCCATGGGGTAAATTTCTTTGAGGTCCAACAATATTCAAGTATCTTACACTGTCAATATGAACGATGATGATAACGCATCTTTTTATTCAATAGACAATACCAGAAAATGTGTATGTATCCATTACTGAAATGAGTGATGTGTGTTGGCAGCTACCAACTGCCTGTCTGCAGAGATGGTCCATTGTATGATGGGGGCAGTGTCAAGTATATGTGGGACACCCGGTCTGTAGCCTACAGTACTCTTGCTTGGGCCATTGTTGGTCCATCAGCCAACCATGCAGACAAGCCAAGTTATAACCTGCAAAGAGCTGAAGTGAAACCACATAGTGTCTACTGTGCTTACATTTTTGCGCTTCTCCCATTCCTGCTGAACTCTGGTATTTCCTGTCCTCTTCCCACCTGTGCATCAGCCAATCAGCATGCAACTTTTCATGGAGAAACCTTTTGAATACAACCGCGCTCACGCACACAGGTGTGCACACAGGTGTACACACGAGTGCTTACACACAGCATCATCCATGTCGGGCAATTTGGATCAGTTGAACACCCCGCTTTGTAGGCTGTCTATAGATAAATACATATGTAAATTAACACAATTGTGATACAATAAACTGAGGAAAAAGGGATCTTTTTTAAGTTTGTTAAGACTATAGAAACCAGCAAATCCCAATACCTCATGGAATTTCTGTGAGTGGTCATAACATTTTTAGTAATACAAGTTTTTGTATTCGAAGTGTAGACACTCTCACTGTTCAGGGACATTTAGCTTGTTGTAGTAAACCTGTCTCTCTGCGGTATGGAATAATTTTGTATACAGAAAAGTGTTTAAGGCTTTCTGTCTGAGATTATAAGGAGAAAACCAATTCTGAAAAGTGTGTGTGGATACAAAATATGGACCAAAAAAATAATAAAGTCCCGTGTTGTACTTAAACTCACGACCCTCAACATACAAGGAAGAGATGAGTAAGTGGTAACTGCCACTGCTCTCCACTCAGAGTCCATGGGACTTTATCACCAGAAGAAGTGGAATATTTCAGAAACAGTATGACATTTTTGAAAAACTGAATAGAAGCAGCGACTGGGCAATCAGAATTTGGGGGCGTGAAAGGTCTGCCTACGACAAACGGTGTAAGACTAGTTAGCAGGCAAAGACAAAAAAATGTCTGAAGACAATAAGATATACTGAGATTACTGCTTTGCAACAATCCCACCAATTAGATTAGAGTTTGTGTGCAAAAAGATATGAATAAAATAATTAAGAGCAGACAAATCAATAAAAATCAAACATGCAGGGTTGCCCCGGTGCAGGATTTAACAGAACAGCTGTAGAGGTGTAACATATCATGCACAATATGCAACATTTCAGAACAGTTAATATCCGTTAAAACCATAGGAAGAGCGGACGGGGCAGACTCCTTGTTTTTCTTGTCACTGACAGTTCTTTGACATTTGTAGCTGACTGTTTGGAGTTACTGCCAGCTGGATTATAATGTTTAAGAATTTTAACATGTGAAGTGCTGAAAACCTTTGCACGGTGTTGTCGTGGTCCTGGGTCATTTGACCAAGCGTTATGAGTTTTTTGTGTTTTTGTCATTTTGTATTTGGTTTAAGTCCACTTTGTTAGTCTAAAGTTTATTCTATAGTACCTAGGTTGTCCTGTTTAGCTTTTCATTATTAGATTGCCCCTTATGTCTTTGCCCTCTATGTGTCTGTGTTTATATAGGTTGTTTGAGTTCTTGTGTCTTGCTTCCTCCTCGTGTTTCATTCTGTTTTCCCCTGCCTGCCATGTTTGTCCATGTTTCCCCAGTCATGTCTTCCCCAGTCATGTGTTTCCATTACTTCCTGTTTTACTTTGGTAGTCTCCTGTCTGTGTGTGTAATGTTTTGCTTTGCTTCTCTAACTTTGAAGGTACCTTGTCTCATGTGTTATGTTTAGCCTTGCATCTTCTGTCTCGTTGTGTGTAATTTGCCCGAGCTGTGTTCGCCATGAGTTTCCTGTTCCCTCGTCATTCCCTGTGTATTAAAGCCTTTTGTTTTCTTCCGTCCAGCGTCTTGATCTCCCTCATCATTGTGTGCATTTTCCCATGTATTTAGTTATGCTCCCAGTATAGTTTGTGTTGTTTTGCCAGTGTAGTTTTTGTATCGCTTATTCAGCAATAAAGCTGTATTTTTAGTACATGTCTTGCCTCCACGTATGAGTCTGCGTTTGGGTCCCCTCCTTCCTGCCTGCACACAGCCGTTAATAACAGAAGATTGCGACCATAACATGGACCCAGCAGACCACGAGCTGTATGAGAGTCGGGAGGCAGCCTTCGCCCAGCTGGAGGAAGCGCTCCACTGGAAGCTGTGGCGCACCCCCGACTATGAGCGCATCTTCCGTGGAACTCGGCCGGGTTTCGGAGGTCCCTGGAACTGCTGAAAAACCCCGGCTTAGCTGCTTCAGGTGGGAGTCCTCCCTAAGCAAGATAGAGGCAGTAAAGAAAATGCCTACACCAGAGTTCAAAAAAGATGTGTAGCGATTTCTAGGTATGGTGACATATTTGCCAGTGACCAACTCATCTGATAATGACATAGAAGCTCAGGTGCACATGGTGATTTCCAACCTACCGTATTTTCCGGCCTACAAGGCGCACCTGAATATTAGCTGCACAACTTGAAATTATGAAAAAATCCTATTTTGTTCATACATTAGCCGCACCAGACTAAAAGCCACATGTGTTTTAATGTTTAATTATCATATGTAAGAGAATATACACAAAGGGGATTGTCAGGAAAGAGATGACTGTTTTGGAACACATTCTTTTTATTATGGGACACCGCCCCGTGAAAACCAATGCCGTGCGACACACCGCAGATATGAGCCCCGCAAGGCGGGCCGCGTGCCACGCTTCCGGCGGCGGAGAGTGGAGGGCGATGGTGCGACTGTTGCCCCAGCTGCGGCGCGAGCCCAGCCCCGCTTTGCACCCCAGCCCGACCGACCCAGCCCTTAGAGCCAATCCTTATCCCGAAGTTACGGATCTGACTTGCCGACTTCCCTTAGCTGCCTTTTTCTAACATGCCAGAGGCTGTTCACCTTGGAGACCTGCTGCGGATATGGGTTTGGTCTGGTGTGAGACTTACACCTTCTCCCCTGGATTTTCAAGGGCCAGCGAGAGCCAGTTTGCTAATCTAATCTCTTTTTCACTAAATTGTAAGGCACTACTTTGGCTGGCGGACAGACATGTGACCAACATATCACTCTTTTCCCCCGTGACTGTGTGTCTGATCACATGCCTTTCCGCCAGGCAAAATGGTGCCGTACAACAGTGGAACAAACCAAAACAAATCCTCTTATGATATCACAAAAATCCTTAGAAAAGCCGCACCGGACAATAAGCCGCAGGGTTCAAAGCTTGTGCAAAAAGTAGCGGCTTACAGTCCGGAAAGTACGGTACTTGTGTCAAGTGCAAAACTAGAAGAATTCAGAAAGGAAACAAAGAATGATATGACACTGACTAAACTTACCGAGACAGTTCTGGAGGGATGGCCAGAAACAAGAAACCAAGCTGCAAAAGAAATTCAAGCATATTAGAACTACAGGGAACAAATTTCAGTAGTGGATGGAGTTCTGTTCAAAGGAGAGCAACTAATCGTTCCTGCAGTACTGAGAATGGAAATGCTAAAGTGCATTCACGGAAGTCACTTGGGTATTGAAAGCTGCAGACACACAGAGAGAGAAGAAGTCTTTTGGGCTGGAATATCACAGAGCATCACTGACATGGTGAACAGCTGTGATGTGTGCAGTACTTACCAGAAACGACAGACCAAAGAGCCATTACATCCACATAGCATTACAGAAAGACCCTGGGAGAAGATAGGTGTGGACCTATTCACCTTTGACCAGCAGGAGTACCTCCTCTTAGTAGATTACTATTCCAAGTTCATTGAGGTTGAGTGGCTGAAGTCAAACACAAGAAGTGCAACAGTCATCACTCATCTTAAGTCACATTTTGCCAGACATGGAATTCCTGAAACAGTGATTTCAGAGTGGGAATGTTCTCACAAGACAACAAGCCCCCACCATGCACAGTCAAACGGAATGACAGGGAGAGTAGTATAAACAGTTAAACTCTTGTTAAAAAAGGCAAAAGCCAATGGAAAAGACCCATATTGGTCTTTAATGAATCTGAGGAGTATACCGTTGGAGGACATTGGAGCGTCACCAACCCATCTGTTAATGGGTCAGTGCATGAGGACAAGACTTCCAACAACATTGCAAAGGTTGAAACCCCAAATGGTCACTAAAACAGTGCAGCAGTGTTTAGAAACAAGACAACAGACACAGACACATGACTGACGGACAGACGTGTAGGAGGAACAGAGAAACTCTCTAAGGCAGTCAAGGGATAATCAAAATGTGACACAGCAAAATGTGTGTGATAAAACACAAGGAAAATGTGAGCTGGACATGCAAAGCAAAATGCATAAAAATGTCAGTCCTACAGAGCTTCCAAGTTCCCCAACGAAAACCGCGAGTGGACATCTTGTTTCCACCCCAGAAGTAAAATGAACTTCATGTTTTGAGTAGTCACTTGTAGTTGGCAGAAAAAAGTGTTCACAAGTGAGAAATGTCATTATGCCAAGAAGCATTTTTTTCTGTTCATGGACATTGGGATGTGCCATGAGTTTATTTGTTGGATGCGCTTGTTGTGCAAAAAAAAAAAAAAAAGCCAGAGGAGGGAGGTGTTATGCAAATAATAAAGTTATGGCAGAAACTTGAGCCAGCCATCTTCTGTTCCTGCCGGAGGCTCAGGAGAGTCCATCCAGCCATGTGCGCCAGCTCAACTATCCACGGATGGCATACTACCATCTGCAGCCACCACACTATTGTCTGGTCCAGCTGCGTCCCAGCCAGAAGTCAGTGCCTCATCTGGTCCTTCATCGTCTGGTCCTGCCTCATCCGTTCCTGCTCAGCTTGCACATCCACGTCCTGCTCAGCTTGCACATCCACATCCACCTTCAGCACCTCACCTCACGCCGGCCACTTTCCTGGCCAGCCTCCGGACCTGCTCTGTTGCCGCTGTCTTTCATTTGGCTGGCCTCTGGACCTGCTGTGTTATGGACTGGTGCCGTTGGTCTTCGGGTGGGCACCCAGAACTGTGCTGTTTTGGATCCCTGTGCTGTCAGCCCCCGGGTCGGCCCCCAGACCTACTCTGTTTTGGACTATTGTTCCATCCACCCCCGTGTCGGCCCCCTGAACTGCTCCATTATGGACTATTGTGCTGTCGGCCTCCAGGTCGGCTCCCGAAATCTGGGTTTTTGGACTCTGGACCCTAGACTCATGGTCGATCTTGGCACTCCTGCTTTGTTTCGGTACTGAGCTCCATTACTCGAGTACTTTTTTGGGGCATTTTGTTTTGGACTCTTGGACTTTGGTTCTTTGGGTTTGTGCTGTCTAGAGCCAGCCCTTGGTGGTGGTGGTGGTGGTGAGGAGGTGTCATTTGACCTAGCATTTTGAGATTTCTTGTCTTTTTATTTTGTATTATTAAGTCCACTTTGTTAGACTTAAACCATAAGTCTAACAAAGACACACCATCTGTGTGTCTGTGTTGATATAGGTCGTTTGAGTTCTTATGTCTTGTTTACTCTTCGTGTTTCATTCTGTTTTCCCCTGCCTGCCATGTTTATCCATGTTTCCCCAGTCATGTCTCTGTGTGTCTGTCTGCGCCTGTGTGAGTATGTTCCCATTACTTCCTGTTTTACTTTGGTAGTCTCCTGTCTGTGTGTGCCAAGTTTTGCTTTGCTTCTCTAACTTTGAAGGTACCTTGTCTCATTTGTTATGTTTAGCCTTGCATCCTCTGTCTCGTTGTGTGTAATTTGCCCGAGCTGTGTTCGCCATGAGTTTCCTGTTCCCTCGTCATTCCCTGTGTATTAAAGTCTTTTGTTTTCTTCCGTCCAGCGTCTTGATCTCCCTCATAGTTGTGTGCAATTCCCTGTATATTTAATTATGCTGACAGTATAGTTCCTGTTGTTTTGCCAGTGTAGTTTTTGTATCGCTTTTTCCATCCTCTGCAATAAAGCGGTATTTTTAGTTCACGTCTTGCCTCCACGTATGAGTCTGCGTTTGGGTCCCCTCCTTCCTGCCTGCACACAGTTGTTCATGACATGTGCTGCACATACTATTGTGTAATCTTTAATTAGAGATGCTGACCTAGCTATCCTTAAAGGTCTCTAAAGACTAAGTTTTTAGGCATGTAGATAAACCTTCCTTTTATAATTTTCTTTTTTTTTTTTAATAAAGGGAGTGAATGCTTCGGCAAAACTGTTTCTGTCTCTCTCAGTGTCGGCACTGTTTGTGTTGCCTGTATGTAACTTGGAAACCTCAAATGCTTAGATTTCTTCACAGGATTGAAAGTCTTTTTGTCTGTCCTTCATTCAAGATTCCTGTATGCCATTTCAGAAGGGGAATAGCTCCATCAATCGCCATGAGAACACCACCTCTCCTGTCATTGAGTATTGGGAGTAAGCGTCCTTTTGTTTGCGTCCTCAAATTACTTTACATACCATCCATCCATCCATCCATCCATCCATCCATCCATCCATCCATCTTCTGCCGCTTATCCGGGGCCGGGTCGCGGGGCAGCAGCCCAAGCAGAGCAGAGAAGCCCAGACCTCCCTCTCCCCAGCCACCTCCTCCAGCTCATCTGGGAGAACACCAAGGTGTTCCCAGGCCAGGCGAGAGATATAATCTATCCAGCGTGTCCTGGGTCTGCCCCAGGACCTCTTCCCGGTGGGACATGCCCGGAACACCTCACCCAGGAGGCATCCTTGTCAGATGCCCGAACCACCTCAACTGGCTCGTTTCGATGTGGAGGAGCACCGGCTCTACTCTGAGCTCCTCCCAGATGGCCGAACTTCTCACCCTATCTCTAAGGGAGAGTCCAGCCACCCTTCGGAGGAAGCCCATTTCCGCCGCTTGTATCCGCGGTCTCGATCTTTTGGTCACTACCCACAGCTCGTGACCATAGGTGAGGGTAGGGACGTAGATCGACCGGTAAATTGAGAACTACCAAAATATATGTTATTAAATTCTATCAAACATAGCAAGTGCATTTCCCTCCTCATAAAACACTAACAGAGCATGCCTGCAGTCTTGGTGTGTCCTACCTCTGTTACCAGACAGACCTACGGACAGTATTTTAGCATCACCACCTGCAGATAAGACGGCGCCGTATATTGCATCACCGGTGTGCATAAATATGTGCACATGTGCAAAAAAACTGGAGGCACCATAGTGCTACGAGAGGCCAAGAAGGAGCTCACTAATATAGTGAGTGTTTTCTTCACACGGTCCAGTGCATGCAACATAAACCGCACGTAACAAAAATGAGACCGAATAGATTTTCTGCTAACAAACCAGCCACAAATGACTCTGGGGATCCTGTGGCACAGTTTCGATAAAGTTGGTATGCAACAGCAAATTTAATCATTGTCAAATAATGTAAGCTGGCTGCTGTTTACCAGATGTCATTTTACATTCACAGCGAATACCATCACGGCGATACGACAAACATTTAGTCCCATTAACGGTATCTTTGATATAATAAAGCACTGTGGGAAATATAAAAATACGATATACAAACACATTGCCTGTGCCATTCCTTTGAACGTACTTATTACAGTTTATTTGAGTTCTGGAAACTGAGCTGTTGTAATATTGTAATATAGGTAATAATGCACAGATTAAAGACCTGCTGGTCCTCTGGGACAGGGAGCTTACCGTGGCATGCCAACCGCAGAGAAACTCTCTCTGTTGTTTTTAATAGCGCATAACTGATTAATTTAGCTTTTCATAGTAAATAAATTCAAATGAACCCATCAAGTTTGCATGAAGTATATTCAGAAGTTACATATCCAGCCTTCAGGCAGAGACTCACTGAAGCTTGAAACATGGCTGGCCCAGTGGGTCTTACTGACTGTCTTCCCTGATAAAGAGCTGCATGAAAGATAGATAAACAAGTTTAAATTGCCAGTGGAGTTGTATCATGACACTTCTGATACAATTTAAAATTCTCAAAGACATCTCGAAAGATTATGTTTCACGAGTATCCCAAAATGATATTAAATTGGCTTTGTACCCAGTTTTGTTTAAAGACTTTCTTCAGTCTCAGCTCAAGATGTCACACACGGTTCGACAGCTGGACGTGGACGCATTCGTTTCTTTAGAAAGACTCTTTAACTCTTCTGCTTTGGTGTGTTTGTTACCAGATTCCTTTGATGAAGCATGACATCAGATATGTGCATATTTATTCACTTCTGTACCTACAACAGTCTCTTCAATCCTGCTGGGCTCTCAGCATGCGTGAGTGTACAGTACCTTTCTAACATGTGAATGATCCAGTCGCTGGTAGATCCTTCGTGTAGCATGTGTGTGTGCAACAATGTCGCCGGTCTCCCCTGAACACTTCAGCTGAACGTCATTCACATATGCACAAACTGTGGGCCTAACAATAGTCCTTGATGTGCACCCGTTGTTCATCAATAGGCAGTGACTCACTGCTGCTAGCATGTTCTAGTGACTGACCTTTAAATAAAAATCAGTAAAACAATAAAAGAAATCTGAGCTAATTTCATTTTTTATTCCCCCTCAGTTTGAAGGGAGGCAGGAGCCAAACATTAAATATACTGTGTGGTGGTGTGAGTAAATGAAGCTTAATTGATTCTCGTCTTTCGTCTCTCTGCAGAGGACAGAGCAGTGCGGATGTTTCTGATCTCCACTGACAGTAAATAGCTGATGAGATTCAGTAACAGTACAAAACTGTGCGGCACGTGGAATAATTTCTTTTGTTAGCCTAGATACTTTCTATTCTGCAGAAACGAGAAAAAAAATGCGCTTCCTTTTAAGAAGCCGCTACAGCCTCTAAATGACGGCTATTATTTCCTCCTTTGATTTTAAAAAAATCTACCCATTTCATTTCTTGTAGCTTCAAGCAGCAATTTAATGAGAGTTATTCTACAGTAGAGAAAGGTGTGGGGTTTTTATTATGTCTTGATATGAAAAACCTTGAACTGAAAGAGAGTACGCTTTCTTTTTCACAGGACTGTATAAAAGGTGTGGACCTCCTCTGGAAGATTCAGACTGCACAGGCACTTCATTTTTCATCCATCAAGAGCATCCAGCTTTTATGCTTTTGTACCATTTGGTATAATACAACAGATGTTATAGACACACACACACACACACACACATTATATACATGTATTTCTATATATGTATTGGAAATTTAGAGCGTTGTCTTCTGCTTCATTCTTATCGTTTGAACGAGGTTACAAACATCAATTCTCCCTTGATAAAATGTCTGTGGCATAAGTAAAAACAAACAGTGAGCAGGTAATTCTCTTTGCTCTGCCTGGATCCAAACAGAAAACAAACAAAGACATCGCCTGCTCAGAATTCATGCTCAGCCCTCCTGGCACGTCATTTTCTATATGAAACTGACACGAAGCAAAGCGCTTATTCTCAGTACGACGAATGCTTAGTCTCCCAAGCTGCATTTAGACAAGGAATCAAAAAAACTGTAAAACATCAAGGTTTTCTTCGCAGCGCTTTCTTCGTTTAGCTAACTTCCTGAAAACAAACGCTGATTCTGTCTGTCAACAGCATTTGAAAAATATTCCCCAAACTGTGACAATCAGTCGTTAACGGCACTGAATTACTGTATATCTTCTAATAATGGCCTGTCTCTTATTGACGCCTGTTTCTAATAAACGCCAGTTTGAAAACATGCCACGACAAATAGACGCCGGTCTCCAATAGTAGCTGGGTGACCTTCGACCCGGAAGTCCCTCCGCGCTGTCTTCTTCTTCTTCTTTTTAAATCTTATTGGCGGTTGGCAAACAACTGAATGGTGCATTACCAACTGGTATGGCGTGTGACTGGAACGTCGCTCAAAAAAACTGCAAAAAACCCCTCCCCGCTGTCGTTGGTCCTCCCACGTCACATCACTCGGCCAGCTATTTCTAATCAGCCGTCATCTACGACCAGCAGCATTTAAGCTGGATGCAGCGACCATCAAAGTGGGATTATTACACTGAACTGGAACTGTCGGCTAACAAACCTGCTAACTGTGATTTTCTGGTGTTTTACTTCCTCTCCTGGAGAGTCGGGTGGAGAGAAGTCTCGGGGAGCACCACTCGTGCACTGGGCTACCACAGACAAGGAGACACTCGGGAGCAAAAGAGCCGGTCTCCAACAACCGCCGGCCTCTTTTAGACGCCGGCCCGGCCGAATTTTAAAAAAAATAAACGCTGGGGCTACTAATGGAAGTAATACGGTAATTGTACATTAATTGTGTATATGTGTTTTGTCCTTTTGGTGTGCAAAGATGAAACTAAGACGAGGACAGAGCAGTGCTGCGGTGCGTCCCTGTAAACGGTGACCACACCAGCACAAAGGTGAATATTAGCTGGCGGCCCGGCAGCCTGCGTCAGTGTCACAGTCGTCTCTCCAGGACTTTCAGGATTGTAGACGGTCAGATTATGACAAGTTCTTATGAAATGTACCAGCTAGCATCACGTTCCCTACAAACTGTGCCAAAGTCTACAAAGTGGGCCTGAGTGTAGGTCATCAGTTAGAGATTAGAATAACAACGTTGACTTTATAACACTCAAGTGCAAAAACCAGTTTTTTAGTGAGTTTTACTAATTTTGTACAGAAATAAGTCTCTATGCTTTTCCTCCTGTGGTGCCCATTATGTCACTTTGTGTCCTAGTGTTCCCACCACAAACCCACAAACTCCCCCCCCCAAAACCCCATCGGCCATATTTAATATTAAAAGCTTGTGTTCAGTAAGACAGCTGTGTGACACAGCTTGTTGTGGATCATTCAAACTGAATGAAAGCAGCATCTGTCAGATTCTGCTTTGACTTACATTTTAATGTGCTGCTGCTTCCATTCCCGTCCACATTACATTAGCTGAGCGCACCGTGCTTCAAAGTCAATGGGACCAAAGCTGAGACGGAGCGCCGTTACAGGTAATGGCAAATGCACAACACCTACAGTTCTCCTAAAGTGTCCTTTGTATGACATCTGTTTACGTCTGGATCAGAATGGCGTGCCTGTCTATTACAGCGGTGTAATTAACGGTATAGATGGGCACACGCAAATGCTCGTAGCTGTTTTTCACATATGTCACAAGGATAGGAGCGTTCAAGGACTTCGAGAACGATTTGTCATTATATTACCAATTTATAGCTGTGGGATACTATAGAGGAAACTGAATTTCACCCACTTCCAGCCGAGATTACATTTTTGCGGGTGCATTATAATGACAGATCGCTTCTTTTTATTGCAGAGTAGATTAATTCAAATACGTACGATCTGTAAAACACCTTGCCACACGGACCTTATGCAGTTTCTGCTTAAATGAGGATTTATGCACGGCTTTGCTGTCCCGAGGTTATCCCTCTCTGTTTGCCTCCCAGTGCGGCGTACCTCGCATTAATTCTACCAGTGATGAATATATTCTTTACTTTTCGTGGGATAACTGTTTCCTGACCGTTTCCAAAGCCGACAGAAGTCTAGCTTCTCGTTTAAATGGTAGTTTTATATGTTACGAGGAAAAACTTCAGTACGGCACCACTATCTCAGTATAACCAGCCACCTGGCATCGCGTCACTGTATAGGGAATAAATATATGCTTTTGTAAGCTGTGTATTTATTTATTACAAAAAAAATAAAAATCAGCAACTATGAAAATTAATCTTCACCAGTATATTCGATTTATCCAGTCTCTTCTGGGCTGTGAAAACTAATTTAATTTCAGTTTAATTTATTACGAAAGATCGTAAATGGTTGATGTGGACAGTGGCTTTTTAATAAAATCTCTTCTGGGGAGGGAGAAAGTTAAAGCCAATATTGAATTTAAAGCTTTTAATGCACAGCAGAAAGTGGTGTTTGATGGATGTATGAGCCCTCCAGTGACAGCTGGTGTGAGCACTGACTCTTGGACCATAACAGTAAAAACTGTACAGTTTGTTTTTGTGTGTGGACTCATTTGACTGTCCCTGTGTGCACATATACACGAGCGCAGACGCACAAAATACCCGATTCTTCCACTGACTGCTGAACCAAAGCATACCGACGGAGACGCCTTTGAGATGTGTTCATGTGCCAGAGCCACAGCAGACAAAGTGCTTGGCTGATACAATAATTAGTTTTGTTTGTGTAAATAGCATTAATTTTTCTAATTTATGTGGAAGTTGCCGTTTTCCTTTTTGCATAGTTAATTGAGTTGGCACCAAACTCTCTGTTCTCGACACAAAGACGAAAGAAACGTCTTATTCTGCGTACAGACTCATGTGCTTCGCCTATCCGGCGTTGAAAGGAGAACGTCTCGTACGGCGCCAGTTTTGCCAGCTGATGTAAACAGAATAATATTAGAAGGAGGAGTGATTTAGCATAAGGGTTCAACTGTATGGATCAGTCTATTCAGATTACTGACTGAAACGTTCCTCGTCTACATTTAAAGGTGTTAAGGACAAAATCCCCATCCCCAGTGAATGAAAAGGTTTGGAGCTTTTTTACTTATTTGAAGAGTTTCAATTTTCACTTTCTGAAGAATTGTCAGTTGATTTGCGGGAGAAGGGTCCTTCTGTCAAAGCTGCGTGGGGAGAAAACAGTATTGATGCTGCCGAGGAGCTTCCTGAACGCAGGAGGGAGACGGCCGGGGTAGATGCAGACTGATTGAGAGCAGAGACACCTCATGATAGCTTATCCAAAGGTGAGCTTCATACCAGCCAGCCACTCAGGGGAATGAGCCTTTCCCACTTAGATGTCTCCCCAGAGAAGGTGGCTGCACTGGGATACAAATCTTTTAATCTTGCACAGGTGGGGTGAAGATGAGACACCTCCTCCCTCTCACTTCATTCTCTAAATGAAGTGAGAGTGAAAGGCAGCCTCGGAGTCATTATCATCATCATCATCACCCGAAACCATGTGGACTCTAATAAAGCAGACTTTATGAACTTTGGCTCCTCCTTCCTGTCACTGTGCGAGGAAAAAACAGAAACGCATGAACTGAAGCAGTTATGTTGAGCTGCCATGTTTTTCTGCTGTCCATCACAAAGAGGAAAATCGAGATTTTTATTATCACTACAGTAAAAAAACAAAAAAATCAGTTTTTAACCATGTTGTCATTTAATGTTCTGTTGTTCCAACCAATAAATCTGCATGTCTTCAACGTGAAAATATCCTCAGCTTCTCTACCGGTGACCTACGTGAGAATATGGCGTCTCTGCAGGTAACAGGAAGTGCTTGTATATAAAATGAATCCACTGGTGTATGAAATCATGGGCTCAGATGCTTTGGGAACAGGATTTATAACATGTCCTTGTGCCTGTAGAGCCAAGCAAAGAGGCCACTACAGGATTTTCACATCTCAGGGATTCAGTTGTGATCTGAATAGTGAAATACAAATCAATAAAACACCTTATCGCCCGTACAGACATGGCCTTACAGCATGAGCTTTATATTACCGTCACTGTTTTCTGCATGGGATTTAGTGATATCAATAAGACAAGAGTGACGCCAGCCCGGGGTTTAATGACGAGCAGCTCAGGAGTCCTTTAGCCTATTCTAACCGTAGGATAGTTAATGAGCTCGTGCAGGCTGATGCTACAGTACAGTTATAAAAAAAAAAATCTGAGAGCTTGTGAATAGTTTCCCCTTTTTCACGGTGCCTGGTCCCTGTTATCATCCGTGTTTCAATATTGATCAGATTTTTTGTTTTGATTGCTTATTTTGAAGATTTGGAATCAACCTAAATAAAGAGAAGTTTGCACGGCTTTAAATCTTGGTATATATATACGTGTGTGCATTTATGTACGACTGTTGTCACATTTATTTCACTTTGTGTAACTGTTTCCTGTCATGAAGATGTCTGTATTGTATGGGCAGAAAACATGCTAACTGACCTGTGGACGCGGATTGGTGTAGCAAGAGTCGTGCATGCAGGTGATTGGCTCCTACCTGAGGACCACACTCTATATAAGGAGCCAAGATGTCGTCCACCTGTAGAAAACCTCTTGCTTACCTTTCACCCCAAACAAGCCACTCACCAACTTGTAGTTTGAGCTAGGAGGAAGTAGGTACGGGCTTTCTAACAGTTTTCTCCTGGTGTTGGTGTCACTGAGCTCCGGTGTTGGTTTTTACAGGTCCGGTTGGGTCTTGTTATTTTGACCGTAGCTCACTGCGATGTTATTTTAACGATGTCTGTTGTTTCTTTTAATTTACAGAACAATAAATACAGCATTGATCTTTCATTGAGAGGTTGTTTCTGTGATTGCTGGGACTTGGAAGTCCATGCCTTAGCCATGTAGCCGGGACATAACAGTGTGAATACAGGCTTGATTACTTAAAATAAAATCTAAATAAATACCATAAAGGTTTTTCTTTTAGGGTAAGACAGTTTTTCCCTGATCCTGAGATTAAAAATGTGTTATTTAAAAAAATATCAGATGTATTGAAATTGAACAAATCAAACAAATAAAATTGTCTTATTGGGAGACTTCAATGCTCACGTGGGCAATGACAGCGAGACCTGGAGGGGCGTGATTGGGAGGAACGGCCTCCCGGATCTGAACCCGAGTGGTGCTTTGTTATTGGACTTCTGTGCAAATCACAGTTTGGCCATAACGAACACCATGTTCGAACATAAGAGTGTCCATAAGTGCACGTGGCACCAGGACACTCTAGGCCGCAGGTCGATGATCGATTTTGTAATCGTATCATCAGACCTAAGGCCATATGTTCTGGACACTCGGGTAAAGAGAGGGGCTGAGCTGTCAACTGATCACCACCTGGTGGTGAGTTGGATCAGGTGGAGGGGGAGGA
>VURO01017844.1:1544-13280 GCA_015108175.1 Pelvicachromis taeniatus
GGGGGTTTTTCCGGCCCCCCCCCCCCTTTTTTTTCTTCTTTTTTTTTTTTCCCCCCCCCCCCCCCCCCGTGCAGTTTGTCTCGAAGAGGTGAGTAAAAATGTCCACGACAATCCGCCGTCAGCCGGTGAAGAGACGAGGTAGATTTCTTCGTATCTCGCTGGAAAATGAATGGGGAGGACATTAAAATGCATAAGTTTCCTGCCTTGAATCTAAATAAAAATGCTAATGGAACGCCGTGGGTATTAATAATGTGGAGGACGAGTCTCCTTTTATTTGCTTAAGAAACATTCCAAGACAAACGGTGACGGACGCAACTTGTTTTTGATGCATCAGGATTTATGACACTGCATATCCTCTTGACATTTAAAAAATTAAAACGGCATCTAATTAAAGCTTTAATTAGCGCCTGACTTTGGACTAAGTTGAATAATGGAATATGACTGCATGATGGTGTGTTATATATGTATCTTTGCACTTCCCTACAGGGATTAATTATACGCTTAAAAAAGGACTAATTTATGATATAACGCCTGAGTGTGCCCTTTGGCCCATCTCACAGTCCTCATGGGAACCTCATGTTCCTGCCATTAGCTCATATGCCATAAAGAGATTAACATTAAACCGTGGACCCATCTGAGAGGGAAGGCTCTACATGTAGTGTAAAGATTTTGTTTAGTCCTACTAAACATTTAATAGAATATAAGGTGGAAATGACGGAAGCAGTCTTAACGACACGTGCCACATGTTTGCATCCTCTCTCTGGGGTCATGAAATTATTCTATTGGTTTTGAAAGCCTGACTGCAGTGATAGGAGGAAAATTGAATATTGTTCTGGCAATGAAAGAGACTAAATATAACCTTTTTAAAAAAGAGAAATAGAATAGAATTTCTTTTTTCTTTTTTTTTTAAATATCAAGTCTGATTATTTTGTCTTTTCCAATTACCTGAGTAGCTCTGGGAAAATGAAAAGTTAAAGAGAATGCATGTTTCATGCTCCAACAGGAGTGATTTGGTTAAAATATGATTGACTTCCTGAATACAAAAGCAGACTTTCACACTCCACTGGGGTATAATTAAGCTTCTGCAGTTCCTGCCAAGAGAAACCCTCGAGCGGGTGACCACAGGGGGTTGGAAATTTTATGTGACATGAATGCCACTTATTTTTTTTAAGCTTTTAAAATGGGACAAGCCTGGGTTTGATTGTCTGATAATAACACTGTGTCACCCTCTTTTTAATCCCATTTGCACTGATCTCCGCTTTCGGTCGTCCTTGCAGCATTCCCCCTCTGTAAATGTTAATGTTGACCAGCAAGTCAATATCCTCAACGGTGAGTATAATCCTATAAGGCTGTGTGCGCATAATTATTCCATCGCTGTCAATATTTTAACATCAATATTGTGTTGCATGTGTGTTTGCATTGTGTCAAAGGGGGGAATCTGTTGTGGGGAGTGTGTGCGCGTGAGAGACTGTAACATACGCAACACATGGCTCATTAAAGTCTGTTGTAATTACATTTAGAGCTGATGCAACCAGTGTACTGAAAGTTCCAACGTCCCAGTTAAAACTAAAGAAGTGACACTGGATGAATTCTGAACACGTGACTGTACTTGTGTTTATTGGACCAAAATAAAAGCACAGTAGATGCTGTAACAACATGAGGAAAACAACATGTGAAACACAAGCGTTAAGAAGCGCAAAAGTGCTAAAGTTCTTGTACCGTAAATTCCGGACTATAAGCCGCTACTTTTTGCACAAGCTCTGAACCATGCGGCTTATTGTCCGGTGCGGCTTTTCTAAGGCTTTTTCATGATTTTTGTGACATCGTAAGAGGATTTGTTTTGGTTTGTTCCGCCATTTTGCCTGGCGGAAAGGCGCTACTAGCCCGCTCGCTAGCGTTACTAGCCCGGTCGCTAGTGCTACTAGCCCACTAGCTAGCGCTACTAGCCCGCTAGCGCACCTGCGGCTTTTAGTCTGGTGCGGCTAATGTATGAACAAAATATGTTTTTTTTCATAATTTCAAGTTGTGCGGCTAATATTCAGGTGCGCTCTGTAGTCCGGAAAATACGGTAATTCCTTTATATTTTTCTTCCGAGATTCCAGACTTGTTGTTAAAGCAGTCTCTACGTTTTCTGAAGATAATCCAAGGAGGTTTTCTACACATTGGCTGCTTTTTCATTCAGTTTCAGAGGACTGTTGTTGTTTTTTTAAGCCGCTTAACTTTGACCTGTGAATTAATTAGCCACAAAAAGCACTTTACTCAAAAGATGGACCAATACTGTTTCTACTTATAAGTGACAACTTAGCGAAGTCATACCAATTTGGCTGGCGTAAAAGTCGTACGTTAGCACCATCATGGTGATTCCCAAAGTGCCAAACATTTGGTATCTGTCAGCATGATGTGCCATGTGGTGTTAGAAAATGATGTGGCAGGCCTAACAACATGACCTCAGACAAACACTATCTTAAAGTCGTGTCCTTAAGAAACAGGGAAAAACAACAACAAAGACCTGGCGCAGGGCCTTTGAGATGCATCTGGTCCATTAGCTGATCCATCTGCTGAAATGTTCTCAAATCCATTTTTTTTTATTTTTTGGTTAAGATTATTGGCGGATGGTCAGGGAGGGGGTCAGGAGTGAGGGTCTACAGCCATCTGTAAAACTGTCTCTGTCATTTCAGTCAGTGATCTCAGAGATTTTGTCACAATTAATTACGAACACAGAAAAGTAACTTCAGATTTGGATAAACCATAAAATGCCACCTGGAAAGCTGGTGAAAATGATCTCTGAAACATCGCCAAGCATATCCATCCACAGTTGTCCTCCCCAGAGCCCGGACCTCAACATTATTGAAGCAGTATGGGATCATTTTATCGACCAAGAACAGAACAAAAGGCAGCCAACATCCACAGGATTGGTTTGAATGTCCTTCATTCATTCAGTGCATCAGATACCGTCACTTTGGTGTTGTTCCTCCATCATCACAGTTGATGTTGCTCCAGATACACCACTGCAAATGACCAGCCGTGTTGCTGTGATGTCATAGTTCTGTGATTTGCAGGTCAAAGGCAAATGTGCTTTGGCTTCATTTTTCAAGTTCCAGAAACAACATCCAGAACATAGCTACACCTTATATTGTCTGATGCCAAAGAAGGTGGAGTGCTCCCTGTGGGTTGGGGTAGAGAAGCTGCCCCACGCAAGGAGGAAGAATCTCGGGATCTTATTCAAGAGCGATGGGAAGGTGACGCGTCGGGTGGACGGCAGATTTGTGCTGCATCAGCAACAATGCAGACATTAGACTCTTGAAGTGGCAACTCGGGTCGACAGCCGAGCTTTCAATTTTACCAGTTTACATTGACTACTCACTTATAGTCATGAGTTCTGCATAATAACAGAACGAATGTGAGTGAGATCACAAGTACAAGCAGGCAAGATGAGATTCCTCCGTAAGAACGCTGGAGTCGGGCTTAGCAGTAGGGTGAGAAACGCTGATATCAGAAGGGAGCTGCTGCTCCATGTTGAAAGAAGACCGTTGAAGTGGTTCAGACATCTGGTTAAGACGCCTCCTGGGCAGGTGCGTCCCTTCAAAAGGTTTTACAAGCATGCCCATCCGTGAGGAGACCCCGGGTAGACCCAGAACTCACTGAGGAGATGAGGTTTCAGCTGGTCAGGGAATGCCTCGGGGTCCACCAGGAGGAACTGGAAAGTGCTGGGAAGAATGATGTGTGGATTACTATGCTAAGCATATTTCCACAGTGACTCAACTTTGGATAAGTGGAAGGTAGTCGATAACTGGACACATGGCTACAGCCCATACACCAAACATTAGGCTTCGCTAGAAAAGCCCGGAGCTTGGAAAACCCCAAACCGGCACAGCACGAGGGTGAGCATGATCATTGTTTACGTAAGCATTGTGCACCATGACTGTATCCCCCGGGATCAGACTACACACTCAATATTGCCGCAATATCCCAACAGATCTGAGGGAAAACAGGAGCAACTGCAGATGGCAACTGGGTGTTTCATAACAACACACCCAAGTTGTCCCTCACCCGTCCATCACCGGATTTGTCTCCATTTCGTCTGTTCCACAGACTTTAGAATTGAACTGCTGCTGTAAGTATAACAGAAGATTAAGACTCTGTGGTGCTATTAAAATGAAATCAATTATGAATTGAACTTTACTAGATTTTTGCTAAACTTTCTGACCGCAATTCATTAGTTATAAAGCCCAAACGGTGCAAAAACTATCCAGTACCGTAAATTCCGGACTATAAGCCGTGGCAGTGCGCGGCCCACTTTGCAGGGCTCTTCCGAGGCTGGTGGAGCAGTCGCTCCGTTGCCCTCCACCTGCAAGGGGGGCCGTGCACCGCCGCTACTAGCAACAAGCCCGCTAGCGCTACTAGCCCACTCGCTAGCGCACCTGCGGCTTTTAGTCTGGTGCAGCTAATGTATGAACAAAATATGATTTTTTTTCATAATTTCAAGTTGTGCGGCTAATATTCAGGTGCGCTCTGTAGTCCGGAAAATACGGTACTTACAAATTTTGGCACATCTTAGTGACGGGTTCGTCGATAAGCTGCTGAAACACAGTCCAGAATCCAGGTATTGAGAATTATGTATGAAGAGTTACATTTTTCAAGTGTTCACCACACAAATGTACTGCTTGAAGTAAGTCGGGGATGGAGTCTCTCCCAGCATGCAGAGGCAGGAAAACACCCTGCCTGCCAATCGCAGCACTAATATACCGTGACATACAATTCAAACATGGCAAAACTAATGCACACACACGCACTGAGGGCACAGAGCTGCTTGTATTTGGACAGGACGACTCGGTTTACTGTATCTACCGACTTTTCAAACACCTCCAGACAATTCAATACAAACCTGATTTATTCCTTATTTCTGCTACACCCTGGTTTACGCAAGTCTTCACAGTAATCACATCTCAGATGCTTCATCATTACGGGGCATCAAATATTTGTTGATATGCACCCAGCGTGCTACGGGAATAACAAAGGGGGGGGGGGAGGATAAGAGAAGTGTGCCTTCCCAGCACTTTCATCTAATTTATCAGTGATTGCCAATCACCCAGATAGATTCAGGGCATCTCCATGTTTGAAAAACCCAAATGTAAGATTGCCGTTTCATGTTTAACATTTACTTTGGCTGAAGATGGAGTCAAATCCCCTTAAAACAACATAACACAAATGTATATGACATAAATTGGGGGGGGGGGGGAGTAAAAACTGGAAATTTGGTAACGCACAACGGATGCACTTTTTGTTACAAAACTCATATCCATCACTGGAATCTTCCAAGCAGCCTAACTGCACATAATAAAGCATCTATAATTAACACGTTTTGACATTAATTTAAGCCAAATTACTCCGATATTTGAAACTGCTTGAAGGACATGCCAAACTGCATTTTGTTAATTGCAGGCATAATTAAGTCCATGCTTACCACCCTGAAACTTCACACTGCGCTGTCATAAACATGCTTTGCGGAATGGGAGATTCTCGTGCGATTTGCAACTGTGTACTTGTGCTTACTGTATAATTTTAGCCATTACTCAGCGGTAAATGGAGAGTGGAAGTGTGTGGAAAGTGAACACACTCTAAATAGACTTAAGCTTAAGACTTGTGTGTCCCCAGAGGCGCAGATATCCAGTATTTAATGGCTTTGTGAAAGCAAGGCAGTGACTTCGATGGAATTAAAGGTGCTGGACGCCCGGCGAGGGCGACAAAAGGACAAATGTAGGTAAAGTACTTCAAACTTTACAGCAAAAGTATCCATGGAAACATGTTTACTGACACACATGAAAAAGCAACTGTGTATGGAAGCAGTGATATACTATTTTACAACTATTTCTGAAGACTGTGCTTGGTTAAGTAACATGTCCTGCAGCCTATGATGGACTTTTCTTTACAGAGCTGACTCACAGAATGTGAAAGTGTGGTAAAAGGTCAGGTCATCTAAAGTAGTCTCAACATGATATCCTGCTAAATATGGAGCCCTGAAGGAAGCTCGGTGAACTCACGACAAGAGGTAATAACGACAATAATAACAATAGTAATAGCAGCTATATTACAACTGGGGTTCGAGTGCGGTATAACGGAGCAATTAGCAGTCATTTCAACTTTTGTTGTCATCTCAAATCATAAACACTCTTTGTTTTTCTTATTACTGTAAATAGTTACAGGAAATGTGACAAATAATCCCAAGCTATAAGAGCTAAGCTGCTTAAGTGTACCTGCAACACAAATGCTACAACCTATCAAACCATACCGGGATAATCATTAAAGCAAACGCACCGTTCCATCATAGGGAAGACACTACGCACCAGACTACATTTAGGAAGTGGCCAATTGAATGATTACGCGCTCGTTTGTTCAATTACACAAGCCAAATATTGTAATAAACGGCAACATAGTCTTAGTATAGTCTTTTGCTGGATTCGGCTTATTCAAAAATAAATAACACATAAAATAGCCATGTTTCCATAGATTTCGTCCTTAAACCTGTAGCACTCGGACATGAGCTGCTCATGCCTTATAGATCATCGTTATATGACCTGCGAAACGCCTTTTACAAAAGTTGTACGCTTTTTTTTTTCTTAAGTAAGAGAGTGATAGTTTTCTACATGTACGCCGAACTGTGCAGCTCCTCATCCGGCTTTGGAAACGATTGGCACCTGAACGCGAGCTGCGCAGCGTCACGCAGTTAGAAGCAAAGAAGCTTAAATGGTGTCATTTTAAAGGAAGCTTCGTCCGCTTCCACATCAGCGGACTGAGTGCTCTGTCGGAGCGCCCTAGCACGGAAACTGCAAACTGCTGTGAGCTTTCACGTCATTCTCAGGGACTGAATGAAAGGGTTTACTTGCCGAAGTTGGAACCGGGAGGCTGGCGGGTCGCTCGATCAGCTCAGGTTGCTGTTTCCCGGTAACATTCATCTCCCGTACAACCGCTTTCTCTGTCCGCTCACTTCGACGAGAGTTTCTCAAGTCATTTATCCAGCCGCTGACGGGAAGTGTTATTCACCGGCGTCCCGCTTACCGACGGAGGCAGAAGGAGAAAGCATGCCCGAAAAGCGCGGAGGATGTTCAAAAGAGACGAAAAGGAAAACAGCCGCGCGTGTCCTGAGATGCCCACGGTGGTGCCCGCTGCAGGGACGAACTAGGAGCGCCGGTCGCTGCTCGTTTCTCCCCGGCTCAGCCCCAACTGTCAGCACACAGCGGCTCCTCTGCTTCTTCTGCTGCTGCTGCTGCTGCTGCTCCTCATCAGTCTGCACGACTCCCCACCTGCTGCCTGTCCTCCTGTTAACCATTCCTGCGTCAAACCACAGCACATTAACCCGTTCACTGGTGCTGGAGTCCTGCAGGCATTTTAATCAGCAGAAATCACGGGTGCATATTTATCATAATTAGTGCTGGGATCGCTCTAATGATGGGCTACATTGCAATCAGCAACATTTGTGTTAACTAAACAGCAACATTGTCCTTCAACTTTGCCGCCAGGTGAAAGCTCCCCGGCAGTGTGAGCGGTACGGTAATTGTTAATGAATACTGGCACAAATTAATTTCTGTGGAAACCTCAAAGGCAGTGCTTGAGGGGGGAAGAAGGCTCGTTTTCCTGATGGAGGGGCGATGGGTCAGAGAAAGGTCTTTTTTTTTAAAGCCAATCTTATCACCGGCTCCTCGGAGCTGGCCTCAGGGATCGAGCCAATGCTGCCTGACTCATGTTGGATTTCAGTGGTATAGACGGCTTCATACACACAATATGATACCTCTTCTAATAACCATCTTTTTTCCTTCCAGGAGAAATAGAGGTTAAAAATAGACTCACAACTATCTAAGTGCACACAAAACCTGAGAGATGGTTTCATTGTGTGTGGTTACAGCCCTATAATCAGTGACAGACTTTTGTTTTGTATTTTTTATGTTCCGGATTAGAGCGCTAATGTGGATCTGGGAGAGTGACAATGATGAAGCGCCCCATTGCAATATATTACAGCCTAGCACTTTCATCAGAGTATGAAAAGGTATCATCAGAGGACTGGGAGAGGTGCAATTGTTAGGGAAGCTACTTGAGTTTCATACTTCAATAGCTGGCTTCCCACTCAGCATCCTGCAAAATCTGATGTTTTATGGCTCTTATGGATTTCGGGGGAGAGGGAAAAAATAAAATCTGCTTTCCAACTTATCACTGCTACTGGCAAATGCAGCAGGCCTTGTGGAGCTCAGTGTGCAGCCTTGAGTTTCAGGTAAACACTTCTTGAGACAGAGCAGAGCTGCAAAGGTCAAAAGGCTGCGCATAGACGAAGAAACTCACACGTTAAAGTACATTTCTGTACAACGTTATATTAAAGAAAACCCGTGCAGCTCTGCCTTCAGTAAGATCTACCACTTAAGCCCACAGGAGTGCCATTATCTATTTATTGGTGCTCAGCCTAAACTGATACAACTCCAAAAAGAAGTGGAGGCAAAACAAACATGAGGAAAAACTTTCTTTCTCAGAGGGAATAGTAAAAAAGAAACACGTCTCTAAGACAGAGCGTACCACAGAGACCCCGAGAATAGCACGGAGCACCCCGGGATAGGCCTCTTTTTCCCCTCGGGAGACATGATGGGATGTCACATAGGAAAAGCACAGATGCAGATATAAAGTAGAAATGAATGTTGGCTGAGTCCTGTAGAGTCCTGCTGTTGGGCGGGCCTCGTGAAGAGATTAGCAGGTGAGCGATGACGAGCGAAATATCAGTTGATCACTATGATCTGAAGTTGGTAACTAAACCTAAACACTCATCTGGAAAGTGTTTATCGAAGGTCTGTCATAATAGAACCAGAAGGCTTTATGCAGCCATTGGTGTCGCCCTCTGGTGGCCATGTTGTGAATTAGAGTGCAAAGACTGGGAGCGTTAATACAATAACTTACTTCACTGAAAAAATAAGTAATGAAATCACAGCAGTATTGTATGTAAGGGTTAAGAAGCTTTTCCCTTCTCTGTGCACAAACCTATAATTCTAAGGCAATTAATCATAATCAAATTCATCACTGAGCTGGATAACAGGGTGTTTTCCTTCAGTTAGCAGAGATGCAAAAGCTCCACAACTTTGCAAGAATGCTTTAAATGCTGCTGGCACCATGTACCTAAAGCAACAGTGTCTTTTTGGACCTTTGTGGTAGTTGTTGCAGACAACATTGCAACCTTAAAGACCAGCAAAGATAATTATCAGCACTAGGGTGTGTGGAAGTGACTGTTACCAAATACAGTGCCATACTCCTCACACAAAAACTGCTTCATCCCAAGGAGGTCACTCTTTAGAGGATGCCGATGTTCACATTTTGGACAGAGTAGACAGATGGTTTTGAAAGAGGAGTAAAAGAGGCCATCTATGTCCACTGTGAACGACTATCACTGACTACAGGTGGTGGCTTACAACACCGGCTAGCCACAATCTTGAGGTCCCGGCACCTCAACGTGTCAGGTGACCTCAACAGATAACATACGTAAATAGGCCAAGGCAAGGTCTCAAAGTGCTTTCACCTGAAAACTCGGGTGGTAGTGTACCACGCCTTTTTTCCCCACACCTTTTCACCCCTTGGCTCATGTGATGACGCGCTGGATTCACAGATTAATACATGACTGATAGAAGATCAACAACCACCTCCTAATGGACAACCACCACTAGGGTTTAAATACCTGGGACTCTCCAACATTTGGTTTTAAAACTGAAGAAGCCTCTTGGATGAGAGGTGAAACAAGTCGAGTCACCCTCTCTTTGAGCTCTTACACTCCTATAATCAGACAACCTTAATGAAAGTGGGAAGGAAAAACTCATTTTTAAAAGGGAGAAACCTCCGGTAGGCGCTATGGAAGTACTGTGTGAAGAAAACCCGCAGAAACCCATTTTTAATATTAGTATAACTATTGTTTCAGAGTAATTTTGGGGCTGCAGGGGATTAGAACCCAACACAGCAAATTACAGCCGGCACAGCACAACCTAAAACAGACAGACAGGCGTTGCGTAGCTGTGGCCTCACATCTACTACTGTTTCTGAGTCGAGTCTTGTTAAAGCTGTAGCTCAGACTTTAATAAGACTAAGATATCTGTATGTCACCTCTACATTTCAGTACTTTAAACTTTAATCTGCAATAAAACTTTGAGATCGACAGGAAAGTTACATCCAAGTGTGATGAAGTCCTAACATCTGGTCAAAGCTCCACAGTGCTTCAGCATTCACCATACGTCCAACCATCAATCAGTTATTTTTAAAGCGCTCTCAAATCCAAGCGCATCGCGCTGCATCTCACTCTTGCATCTTTAACTTCAGTGATGCTTTGAAAGCCTTATGTCAAGGCTTCAAAGTGACTTTCTTCCTCTGATATTATATCTAAAAGTGTTCACTTTTCTAGGGTTGTGTTTTACATAGTGCGGATCATTTTTTAGTCTTATATCTGGTGTTGAAGATAATCCTCTGTGAACACCAGTTTGTTCAAAAACCTGTCCCTATTCACTAATCGCTCCTGTTGGTTGGATTCGGCCACTCTGAGCCTCCTTTGTCCCGTGTGACTGGAGACTAATGATGCACATGTTCCCACAGTGGTGTTCTTGCTCCCTATAAGGGATGTTTGTCAGGGTCAACTTGGACCATCTCAGATGTCACTGTCTGCAAAGTTTTCAAGTTTTCCTCCAGGGGCAGCAGATGAGGTGAACTTTGTTTTGACATGTAAGGGATTTTTTAAAAACTTTCCTATCTGTTTTTGAACAGTACCCAGAACTCAGGGTTCCCCTGTTTAAGGCATCCAATGATGAAAGGTAAGTGAATTTAGGTGAAACTGCTGTTTTAATCCTTCCATATCTTAGCGCAGCCTTTGTGTGGCTCAATTCTCTGCTTGGCATTAAGGAATCTGCTGTAAATTGGTTCAGCTTCTATCTTTTCTGTACTGTAAAACCTTTTCTGTTCGAATTGGAAAGTAATCAGACGGTAATCCTCTGCAGACAATAACAGGGGCATGGTTCCTCAAAGTTCAGCCTAAGGTCCAATGCTTTCTTGCATTTCTTCTGGCTTCCTTTTCATACTTTTCTGCAGTTCTCTCTTGCTTTTGGAAGTAACTTTTGATCCAGAAACCCGTAATGTTACGGATTGCGTAACACTAGACCAAAGTCAGTGACTCCTTAAGAACTGCTTTCTCATAGGTCAGACCGAGGCTGTGTTTAAAGTTTTAACTATGTAGTGCTTTGCATTTACTGTACGAACTGTACAAACTCTACTGACCTTGTAAAAACAGATGCCTGTGTAAACTGTGAAGGAAAAACAATACAGTCATTCTAAATTTTTAATTCAAAATAATACAAAGGCAATATATGAAATGCTGAAACTGTGTAAAAACACACAGGTGTGTAGCAGATGTAACTGAAAACCTCTCACTGAACAAACGCCCACCGACTACTTCATTAGAGAACTGCGGGTCTCACTTACCTCAGCTAAGGTCAGTGATCCCGATTCTACAATTAGAAAGAGACCGGGCAAAAATGGCGTCCATGGTAGAGCTCCAAGGAGAAAACCAGTGGATTACATGGATACTGGACTACCTCACCGACCGACCACAGCATGTGAGAACTCAGGGCTGTGTGTCGGGCAGGGTCGTCTGCAGTACGGGAGCCCCACAGGGGACAGTTCTGGCACCGTTCCTCTTCACCATCTACACTGCAGACTTCGCCCACAACTCCA
>VURO01017852.1:0-11932 GCA_015108175.1 Pelvicachromis taeniatus
CATGTGACACATCAAACGTATTGGTAATGTCACAAGAAAAACAATGGTGTGCTTGGTTTCAACGTAACTTTATTCTTTCATGAGTTATTTACAAGTTTCTGACCACTTATAAAATGTGTTCAATGTGCTGCCCATTGTGTTGGACTGTCAATGCAACCCTCTTCTCCCACTCTTCACACACTGACAGCAACACAGCAGGAGAAATGCCAGCACAGGCATCCAGTATCCGTAGTTTCAGGTGCTGCACATCTCGTATCTTCACACCACAGACAATTGCCTTCAGATGACACCAAAGATAAAAGTCTAAGGGGGGTCAGATCGGAAGACCTTGGGGGCCATTCAACTGGCCCACGACGACCAATCCACTTTCCAGGAAACTGTTCATCTAGGAATGCTCAGACATGGCACCCATAATGTGGTGGTGCACCGTCTTGCTGGAAAAACTCAGGGAACGTGCCAGCTTCAGTGCATAAAGAGGGAAACACATTGTTGAAGAGGCCAATGAACTTTCAATCTCTTCTTTTTCCCCTTCCCCTAACCCTGCAGATTTCTGCCCCTCACTGATTCTGCTGGAGGTTGCTTCCTGTTAAAAGGGAATTTTCGTTCTCACTGTCGCCAAGTGCTTGCTCACAGGGGGTTATTTTACTGTTGGAGTTGTGTTCTCCGTGTTATTGTAGGATATTTTCCTTACAGTATAAAGAGCCTCGTGGTGACTGTTGTTGTGGCTTGGTACTATATAAATAAAGCCAAAATAAAGTGAATTGAACAGTGCGTTTCATGGTTTTGTGTTTCAATTCTGTCACTTTTAAATCTTATGTTCTTTTTTTTTTTTTTTTGGTTTTTTTTTGGATTGCTTCTCATGTTTGTGTAGTTTCATCTGCATCTGTTTCTAACGCTTCACTAAACCTGTTCCAAGCCAGGTAATCATGCTGCCCAGAAGCACAGTGCTTCCCTCTGTAAAGTGCCATATAGTCTTTGATCTTTGTGCAGTTTGTGCATTATTGTAGGTCTTTACTTTACAAAATAAACTGCCTTAAGCTGACTTTTGAATTTCAAACTGAATTGGATAGAATATTTAAGGCTTTCAGCAAAGTATTGTGTCGCTTCTGTTTCCAGTGTGGGGGGTTTTGGGTAGGTGTACCACCGTGTGTACCACCCTTCCTCCTGTTCATTTCCAGCTCCTCTGCTGCTTCTCTGTTATTCTCTGTATCTGCAGTGGGGCTTTGTTAGTGTTTTTCACAGCCTGTTTGTTCTCGCTTTGTTGTTCGGAGATGTGTTTCTTTTTTTTTCTTTTTTTTTTGTCTCTGTACTCATTTTTAGTGATTTATTCATAGACGGCGCTCACAAGTAGAAAAAAGAAAAAGACACCCATCTCAGAGGAATCAGCGCGTGAAGACAAAAGGGCAGATAAACAAAAACATCTCTCAGACGTGATGCAACATTGTGACACAGCACAGTGGATGCACTTATTTCGGTTTAGATTGTTAACTGCAATACCTGTGTAATACTGAAAAACAGTAATTAATAAAAGGTGCTGACAGCAAACTTTGCAGGAGTGGAATTTAGTTGTGATTTAATCCGCCCAGTGTGGCAGAGGTTCCCGTCCTCCCTGAATAGTAAAAGAGATTAGCATTAATTTTACAGCTTCCACATTTATGTCAAATGTTGTGTTTTTCTTTGCGTATTCCTGCGTGATTTTCTTTGCATTGGCTCACCCTGCTGCCCCTGCTTTAGCATGCCATAATATTGTTCTTGGCTGATTCCCACCTCCTGGAAAGCAAAGCGGTGTTGATACTGAGAGAAATGACCAGAAGGCGTAACTAAGATCCTTCGCACAGCACTCTTCTGTTTGGTGCCGTGCCAGAAACCGGCGCACTGTGATATCCAACATCAAGGCCAGACATTTCACTGCGAGAGAGATGGGGGGGGGGGGGGGGGGGGGGGGGGGGGGGGGGGGGGGGGGGGGGGGGAGGGGGGGTGGGGGGGGAGATATAGAGCAGAGATTCCCTGCATCCTCTGGAGGCTTGAGTGTGTGTGTGGTGAGTACAGCACGAGATAAAGGAAAAGCTCGCTGTGAGACCCGATGTGCATCAGTAGTCAGCGTTTCCGTGCTGAAGACTTTATCTAAAGAAATGTTTTTTCTTTTCTTTTTTTCACCGCAGAGAATGTCAGTTTATGTAGCATAGTTGTTGCTAACAGACAAATGTATCTGGACTGCCACTGTCAATGCTTGAACATAAGCTGTCTCCATCAGTACTGCCATCGTACGTTTATACAGGTTTTGATCCATGTATTTATCACACTGACAAAAAAGAAACAAAGAGCTGACATCCCTGCTCAGTAATGTACATTTAGTCCATTACAATGCAGGCCTTTTTCCTTCAGCTCTGCCTTAATTGGGTTTGGTCTATATTGTCATGACAGCATCACACATTTGGTGTAGATGTGTCGGCTGCACATCCATGATGGGAATCTCATCGCAAAAGTGCTTTATGGGAGTGAAGTTAATGTTTGTTTGAGATGATCTGAATTTTTTTTGACACACTATTCTGCTGGACGCAGCTGTCAGAAGATGGGTGCATTGGGGTTCATAAAGAGATGGCCGTGGTCACCAACAACAGTGAGGTAGGCTGTGGTGTTTTCACAATGCTCAGTTGATACTGAGGAGCACAAAGTGTGCCAGGAAAATATCCTCCTTACCATTGCACTTCAACCAGCCTGAACCACTGATACAAAGCAGGACTGTGGCATGCTTACATATTATTTATACCACAGTTTGATCACCAATTATTTCCAAATGTTGCAATTTGTTGTCCAATTTTGATGAGTCTGTGTAAACTGCAGCCTCAGTTCCCTGTGTTCATCTAACAGCAGTGACACTGAGTGTGGTCTTCTGCTGCTGTAGCTCATCTGCTTCAAGGTGAAGCATGTGTTGTGCAACACACAACGCACAACATTGCTCTTTCCATACCTCGGTAGAGCATCATTTTGAAGCAGTCTGGTCATTCTCCTCTATCATCTGGAACGACCAAAGTGTTTTTGCCCAGAACTGCAGCACAGTGGATATTTCCTCTGTAAACCACAGAGATGGTTATGCAAAATCCCAGTAGATCAGCAGTCTCTGAAAATGTGCTCACCTAGCACATGCAGCGCTAAATGCTGCCATGTGATTGGCTTTGGTACTGAGCAGGTGAACACATGTATCTAATAAAGTGAGTCAGTAAGTGGATCTTAATGCATATTAAAGAACAATACAGTACTTTTGAAATACTCTCTAACCCAGCTGACTCTGAACAAAGGGAAATATCTGCAAAGCCTTTGAGTGGCTAGCTAGCACAGTGAACAGTGTCTTGCGATTTCTCAAGGACTCCTATTATCTGGCAAAGCTGTCAAAGCTTTCCTCATACTCCATGTTGCACCTCGAGCACACCTCTGCGTGGGCAATGGACTACAGCTGTGAGTCACTCAAAATAGTACTCTGGCTTCCCAGAATCCTGTGCCGCTTCATCTTTCCTGCCTCCAAGATATCTTCAGAGAGGCGTTGGCGTCAGCACGGCTAATTGAGCCGGGAATGTATTGTTAGAGAGTGCTAATGCTAGCCATAAATGGACTCTGTCCAGCCTCCAGGGGCAACAGAGGAAAAGGAAATTTGGAAGTTTGAGTAGTTCAACTAGAAAAAAATTGCTTTAAAAGAATTGGTTTCTAAGGTGGAGAAAATGTGAGTCAAGCAGATGAGCTTAGCTGGCCTTGCACTAGCTGCAATAAAAGCACACATATTTGTCTTTAATGTTTATTTTGTGTAAGTATGAGCTTCCTAGGAGACTGTCCTAATCCAGATAAACAGCCCATAGATCTTTGGTGCATTTTTTCTACTGGAATATTTGCAAAGAAGCTGAAGTCACAGGGAGCCAAATATAGTCAAGTAGGGAGTGTGGTGAGCTGCAATTGTTAGACAACAGTAGAGTTTTTATACTACATGTGCTATAGAGACTAACAGAAGAGCGAGTAGCGAAAAGTTTGAAAGAGTAACCATGTCACTGTCTCTGACTAAAACTGTATTTTTCTGCCAATTTGATCTTTGAGGTTGATACAAATATTAGAAAGTGTGGTCTCTGTGGAGCCTCGTAGAAGTGGGCATGCTAATAACCACAGAGGAGCTAGATGATATATTTTATAGTGACAGATGCCAAAAGGGGCATAGTGGCCCTGTGACTTGAATTGGGGAGAGGACTGATGTTAAGTCAGCATTGATTTAGCAATGTACATATATATATTTATGTTTAAAAAATGGCCTCACACTTACATTAGCAACACTTTTGCTGATTTTAAATGTATCGTATTAAAATGAAATGTAATTTTGATACTTGGTTTTGCTAATACACAGACATACAACACTAGAAACTGCCACAAATCATTGAACATTTTCTTATTGATCCATCCATCAACTCTATTTTGAACGTCTGCCCAGTTTCTGCGTTCATTGTAATTGTATCTCATTCATTCTACCACCGGTTGGTTATAACTTTTAAATCAATACCATTGCCTTTTGGGATTTGGGGAGTAAAATGTCTAATTTCCTGTGTTTTCAGTGTGTTCACTGCACGATTGCTAATTTCAGCGGATTCCGCAGGTTTTTCCTTGCTTTCATGTCACCGTGGCCTTCCTGGGGACGAGAGGGAGAAGCCTCTCTTCAGCCTGCCGCACACACCTGCATCTGTCCCATCTGTCCACCCCGAGCCATGATGGGAGGACAGGAAACTGAAGAGCCTTTTAAACATTTATGACAAAGCGACACACCAGCACTCAGCCTCTTTGTGAAATTTCATCTGACATTACTCTCTAACTGATCCTTAAGCAACCTCTGTTGCACTGGCCTTTACTAGAGAGTGTAGATCCCCCGCCTGGCGCCAGCACTGCCAGCCCAGATTAAACATTTGATTCGTTGCCATGCCGAAAAAAGAAAAAAAGAACTTCAAACTCTCACAAAACTGCAAGGCACTTTGATTAAAAGCACCCGCCAAATGGCAGCATGCAACCTTATATCCACGCTAAAGAGCAACCAGTGCATTGCATATTTACTTCCTAAAAAATTTAATGTTTCCTTAATTTGGTTTCACAGCTTGTCTCTCAGCTCCAGATTGCCATTGCCTCCATATGCTGAGTTTGGGCATCTTGGCAACTGCAAGAGTTAACATGCATGAGATGAGTGTATATATGTGGCTGCTGCTTATAGCTTCTATGCATGCACGCGGGCATGTATATGTGCATCCATTTAAAATGCTGGTGGTGGCGGGTGCTCGGGCCGACAGAGCTGATTTCACCTCGGAGGCAGCTCAGCCAGTCAGAGAGGCAGAGAACAGGGACGAGCAGAAGGAGAGAGAGGTAGGGAGGAAGGCAGTGAGAGTGAAAAAGAGGAGTTTGACTCCAGGCAACAGATGCCCAATTAGCATATCCCCATAATTAGGATGATGTGGAAGGATGAAGATAAAGATGTAAGGGCACAGCTGTTGTTGTCCGTCTCAGGCAGCGTGGAGCCGTCTGAATATTCATGTGACATTTTTATGATTTTTCAATTTCTTGCTGCATATGATGATAGTGCTCTGTTGTGCACCAATTACACAACCTTGGTGCTTACGTTCATTAAAAATGAAGGGGTGGGGGGGGCTCTTATTAGTACAAAACTGGAAGTTGCCACCAGTGTTATGTAGTGCTGTGCAAATTTTGGTATCAACCCAATACCAAATATATACAGGGCCATTATTACCGATACCAGTGCTTTCAGCTTATAAAGGCAGCCTAGCAGCATTTCGTGACTTATGAGATGAATTATCACCAGTTTCCAAATTCTGAATGCATTTCAATGACCATTAAATCACTGTGATTTTTTACTTTCCACTATAATTAGTAAACACACCAAAACACACCTTTTCATGTATTGTGAAACTGGGTTTTTTGCAGACCTGGAATGTAAACGTGTCCATCTTTTAAGCACTTTGGGTCAGTTTCTTTTGTTTAAATGTGATATAGGCCATGAGTGTTGCTTTTTCTAAAAACAAAAATGTATTAATTTAACACAATCAGTGGAATACATTCTGAACTTAGAGGACAACAACAAAGTATCGATCCCATTGCTCTAGTATGAATCCGATACCAATACCAGCATTGGTATCGGTATTAGATTAGATTGATTGGCCCACCTCTAGTGTTAAGTTGCTGTACCAAAGGTGTGCAGTAATCAAACACCAAAGACGTCTGTTACCATAAAACAAGAAGATGATTAGCTTTTCTATCATGGCACATAGCATACTGTACCCGCTCTACAGTTGTATGTTTGCATTTTCTACTGTGTGAATTTCTCCCTGCATCAGCTTAATATGTGCAAATGTATGTAAATTTATACTGATGTGCCAGAGTTCAAAACATTTGTTATAATGCAGTTAAATGAAATTAGGCTCCAGAGCAGCGAGCGGCTTCCTTTAGCGAACGCAGAGGAGCAGAATGAAGAGTGAAAGGCGCCAACCACGAACTCCAAATAGATGTCAGCTCAAGAGCAAAGAGTGGAGCGGTGCAGCTCTCCCTCGTCCGTCTTTGTCAGAAACTTCTGCTTCACTAACTCCATCCGGAGCCGCTATTGGGCTTTTTTCCCGTGCCCTCATGACGCAGTTTCAGAGGCCTGTTCCTTCAAACTCAAGATGAATTATTCAGATGGCTATCCTATAAATATCAGTCTGTTAAAAGGGGGAGATACCCATCAGAGGGTCTTAAGAGCGCTGCACGGACCGAAGAGACCCACTGTTTCATGTTGGAGGAAAAAAAATTACAGTCCTTAATCTGTTGCAAGACATAATGTTTTTTGAGAGCCTGCATTTAAAATTCGGTGCATTTAAGTTTAACAAAATCTAAGGCTAAAACAGTAGAGGCTTTCCTCTGTTATTCTTAGAAAGCCATAGTGTATTCATTCAGTGAATTTTATAAAGAAGACTGCTGTAATACAAAGAGTTACCAAAAGCAGGCAACTTTTACACCGCTCCATAAGTACACCAGCGAATGTTAGCTCAAAGCTAACAATGGCATGTTGGCATGCTCAGTGTGACGCTGCTAACTTCGTGAAGCTAAGCAGCTATGGTTAATGTTTACCGTGCTAATTAGCTCAGTTCAGCCTGTTAGCATGCTGAGATTTGCAGATCAGAATAAGGCTTTTAGGTAAGCTGGTAAACAGAAGTGGTAGATTACGGTGGCTGGGAAGTGCAAATCACATTTACAACATCAACGACAAATTAACATTTCAGAAAACACTTTAACAAGTCCGCAACAAATTAACAAGTGGCTCTTGACGGAAAGGGATTGAAGTGACTCAACAATTAGGCTTACTCCGTATTTGTAGTACGGAGTAGTGTTCAGTTAATGTTTGAAGAGATTTCACAAAAGAGTATGGGTGAGATAATGATGTTCAGATTTTTAAAAGTCACTGGGATTTTCTTAAGAAAATATCCAGGCCGTCATGGTCCACACTCCAGCCCAGCAGGTGGCGGTAAAGCGCCTTTAATTAGCTAATGCCACAAAACGGGCAAAACATTTTCCATTTATTTTTAGTGCAGCGAGCACCGTCACGGTAATAACGAAGCGCTGTGAGGAGTTAGTTGTCTTGTTGCCATCCCACGTTTAGCTGCTGCTTCTTCTTCTGCTGCTAATTTAAAGGCGCTTTATCGCCACCTGCTGGGCTGGAGTGTGGACCATGACGGTTTTAAGGCCTGGATATTTTCTTAAGAAAATCCCTGTGACTTTTACAAATCTGAACATCATTATCTCACCCATACTCTTTTGTGAAATCTCTTCAAACAATAACTGAACACTACTTCTCCGAAAAGCCCTCGCTTAGCTGACTACAAATCACTTTTCTGTACTACAAATACGGAGTAAGCCTAATCGTTGAGTCACCTCCGCTATTCCAGACAATCCCTTTCCGTCAAGAGCCACTTGTTAATTTGTTGTGGACTTGTAAATTTGTAGCAGACTTGTTAATTTTTTGCGGACTTGTTAAAGTGTTTTCTGAAATGTTAATTTGTTGTCAATTTTTTTATTTGTTTTTTTTTTTTTATGTAAAAGATTTTGTTGTTGATGTTGTAAATGTGATTTGCACTTCCCAGCCAGATGGAGAAATGCCTGTAATTAAAGCCCTGAATGAAAAGACAGTGAATCACCAGAGATATTACAGTCCATGCTGAAGGGGCCCTGTGTGTACTAAATGCAGCCAGTTGTTGAGGCAATTCGACCCTCAAGAAGAACAATGAAGGGACTTTTTACTTTCATATTAATTAACTTCATTTATATGGCACCTGTTAGTCCTGCAACATATTGACGACCTGTCCAGGGTATACCCTGCCTCTCATCTTTTGATAGATTGGCTCCAGCCCCCTGCCCCTCTGAGACCCTGAATTGGATAAGCAAAAATCAGCTGATGGATGGAAGCTATTATTAAACTTAATTTATCCCAACTGCAACCCTGAATAGGATAAGAAGATGGATGGATGTATGGATGGATTTACAGCACCATTAAAAACAAGTTTACATTATGATATGTAAGACAATCAAAAGCAGAATATTTAGTGGGGTAGACTAAACACAGAGCCGAACACGAATGTCACACCGAACAGATCAAAAGGTGCCAGAAATATCACGACACATAATGAAAGACAAAAGCATGAAGCAGACAGTGAACAAGACAACTGAAAGATGACAGCAGTGACATGTAAAAGACGTCACATTTAATGGAATGGCATAAAAAGCAAAGGAACTCGTTGATATTGTGAGGCACAAGATACGTTTTAAACACAGGTTTAACACACATAGTTTCCCTATTAAAATAAAAGGTTTGCTGTTTTGTCCGTTTTGAAGAAATCCAGCTTTATATCACAAACTCATTGTAGCGCCTTTGAAATCTTTAGGAACTTTAAATTAAAAGTGGACAGAGTTTGAACTGTGCTAATGTTCACCGGTGATAACAGCACTGCGGAGCGAATGCACCGGGAAGAGGTGTGAAAATGATGGGAGTCGTTTTAAGCTCCCATCAGTAGTCGAACACTTAGAGGATGTGAGATTTAAGTGAGGTGTTCTCTCCTCCACCGTCATCAAGGGATTAAATAAGGGAATATCGTGTGGGCGAACAAAGCAACAAGAAGCTCTGCATATGTAAATGAAGGGAGGGTGGAAAGACTGAGACTGGGATCTTTTCTAAAGCAGCGGGTAAGTCTTGAAGAATCACAACAATGGCATGTTGGCATGTTGTTGTTTTGTGGCGGGGGTCTCCTGCTATGCTTGTTTGCTGCAAGCCCATTTAACAGAAATCACAAAGAGAGAGAAGGTGAAATGACACTTCCTCTGCATGTGGAAAAAAAAAGGAAAGACGGGAGCCTGAAGAGCCTGTCTTCACTTCTGCCCTTCAGAGTGAAGTGCATATTCAGGTCAGCTGGTGCCAAAACAGAACCATGACTCCTAACGCTGCTCCATGACACCCAGATAAACCTGAGGAAGCGTTTTTTTTTTTAAACATCTACTTCCCCTCTGGAGACTCTTGAATATCCACCCCCTGTTTGAAATGATATTTTGATGATGAGGTATGGATCTAATCAGAGAGTTCAGGCAGCCTCAGAAATTGGTGCTGGAAAAGCTCACATGCCATCTGACAGCAGCTCCGGTTTAAAGCCAGAGTTCTGTCGACAGACTCATAAGTGGCGCATGATGATAATTAACACACCAATTAGACATCTGCTGTGTTTCCAAGGCTGTCTTGAGAATAATGTGTTTACAATGAAGAGGAGAGATCAAACGAGCTAAGAGGCGCGCATCACCCCCCCTCCTTAACGGCCAGCGTTGAACGAGAGGACGGTCTCGGGTGAGAAGGGTAGCCTGTGATCGTTGCATAAGTGGAGACCGGGGGAGCTTGTCATAACTGATTAAGTGGAGGGAGACGCAGGGGCCAAATGAGCTGGATGGAGCATCAAGCACCAGGAGCGACACATTACCACATGGTGTCACCACTGATCACATCATATCATCGCTCCCCCTCCGCCCCTGACAACTCAATCAATGGCCTAATTGACTGGGACCAGGGCGGCTGTCACAACAGGTTCCAGCGCTCAGGGAATAGTCAGGCTGATTTATTCTTAGAGTCAGAAATGCTTTAAAGCTCCAGAACTCTTTTCTTTTGTTTTAGGTTTTTTAAAAGGAAAAAAAAAAAACCTAACGTCAACCACAAGATGGCACAGTTGGACTATTAAAAAAATGTTTTCCTCAGAGGTGTTTCGTAACCTTTCTTTTATCTCACACCATAAAGTTCTTTATACATCAATCTCTGCAGAGTGAGGAGATGACACTTTTAAACCTGTAGATGTAAAACCTGTAGATTTACAGCGGTCTTTGTCAAGATCACACTTTTAAAAAAAAGAAAAGAAAAAAAGCACATGCACTTCTTTCTTTTTTCTTTTCTTTTCACCTGTTTTTGATTTTTAGGATCAGCAGATACTGACATCAGCAGCAGGTCAAATTCATGCATCAACTCAATCTCACAGCTTAAAAAAACAAAACAATACCTGTAATCATTTTGTTAATATATCCAAATGTGTTGTTTACTGATGCTTAGATTGTAGACAGTCTGGCTCTGATTGCAGACGAAGCCTAAGTGTGTGTGTGTGTGTGTGCGTGTTTTCCAGATCTCCTGCTGAGCAGTGGAGAAAGAGCCTGGATTTCCACTAGCTGGCAGTGAAACAGGCACAAGGTATTTGATCGACTGAGCCCTTCCTTCGCATCTCCGCCTCCTCCTTAGAAGCTTGATGGGAAAAGAGCTGCCAATGAAGTCACGTTCAAGGAAAACCATCTGCCAGGTATTGTATCTGGGTGTGCATACGTTCATCGCTTTAATAATGGCCAAATCACAGACACAAAGGCTCTCACAGGCACCAGTGAATCACTGAACCGAAACCTATTTGCTCAGTTTATATTTTAAGCTTCATATAAAAACAAGAATAATTGATGCTTCTTTTTTTTTTCTACTTGTGTCAAAAATCGTTACACGTAAAAATCAGGTCAAACGTGCCTTTTCTTTGCCTTAATGAGGGCACTTTGCTGCTCAGCCTCCTTGAAAAAGAGTACAAAGTGCTGATAATATTCAAGCTTCAGATTTTGGGACGGTGCCAATTTTATCTGAACGTTAGAGGAAAGCAAATGTTTTTGACGATACAAGGAACCAAGAAATTAACTCATTTCTGTTCTGTTGTGTTGTTGCGCTTTCTGGGATCAAACCAAGTATATTTACTTTTATATAATTTTTTATATAAGTTACAATATAACTAGTTGTCGCTGTGCAGTTTAGGTAAGAGACCAGCATTTTGTTTAAAGGAACTCATTGGGGGGTAAGTTACTGTAAAATAGCTTGTTAGGCACTAATAATTGATGCTTTGACCTAGTTTTATCCTTGACCTACTGAATGTACACAAACTTTGGTATTGACAAAACAGAATGATTGGTTGCTGGTGTCACACTTGGAGGCAAAACATTAGACACATGTGGGCGCTTATGTGGACTGGTCGCCGCTTATCTATACTGGCTGCTGGGTTCTTTCACCTCAGAGGTCACCCTTTGAAGTTACTGCTTCAAGACCTGCAAGGAGAGGAAAATCCCAATAGAGGTGAGTTATAACCAAGTTGCCTCTTTAAACTTCATCCTAGCACTTATTTCACGATTTAATTCAATTCAGTTTTATTCATATGGCGCCAAATCACAGTCACCTCAAAGTGCTTTATTATTAGGTAAAGAAATACAGAGAAAACTCCAAAAATCAGATGACCCCTCTATGAGCAAGCACTTAGCAACAGTGGGAAGGTGGGAAGGAAAAACTCCCTTTTAACAGGAAGTAATGTCCAGCAGAGCCAGGCTT
>VURO01017867.1:7558-30788 GCA_015108175.1 Pelvicachromis taeniatus
GTTTTGTGTGGGGGGGGGGGGGAGAGGAAGGGGGAGAGGGGGGGGGGGGGGGGGGGGGGGGGATCTGACAGGCAGCAGTTGAACACTAACAGATGGAATTCATTAAAGAAGTGTGTCAAAAAGAAAACAAGAAAATTCACGTTAAAACTTACAGAAACTTAGTGTTATAAGACGCACATTCCAATTACTGCATCACCCACTTTAGTTCATCTTCCTGAAACTCTAAGACGTTTACTTCTCCAACAGCAGTAAACGTTGCAGAAAATGGTATTGTTTGTTAAGCACTATGAATAGAGTTGCAGTGGTTCCCTCCAACACTGAAGTGGAGGACACGTCACTCAGAATAGCTGACATCCTTTCTTTTGTTCTTGGCCTCTTGTCATCTGCTCAAAGACAGGGTCGCTAACAAAGATAAACACTCAATTTTAGAGCCCAAAGTTTTCGTTGACGTGATTTGCTGGTAGCTTCCTTGCAGTTTGCATCATTAAACAGAAAACTACTGGCTCGCCAAGACAATACCTAAATCAACACAACAAAGTAAAACGTTTTTTTTATTTTTTTCCTTTTATTAACTGATATCAATAAAATCAGTCACTAGAAGCACTATTTGCCTTCTTGGATCTCTTCATTACAGTTGCACTCCGTCCACTGCTCCATAAATGACAGCCACCTTATAACCTCAGCACCATCCTGGTAGTGTATTTAAGCTGTTCATTCAGGCCTCCTCCCTGATCCCTTTAAATGGAACGGTGCAATTATTAATTACTCTACAATAACGCGTTAAAAATCCTCTTGTGAAAAAGGCCTATAAAGTATACAGGAATGAGTTACAACATGCTCATTTACCATGTCAGTTAGTGTGTGGCAAAAAAAACAGAGTGAAAATTAGACCCCTGTTACACAGCTAACCTGTCGTACCAGGCAAGTGAGGTGTTACATCCTATGATTCTTATTAACCCATGATGAGATTTCAAGCATGTGCATAAAAGTGCCACATCTGACAATAAATCATAGACTGTCTTGAGTTGTTAACACTGGGTTAGTCTCCAAAGACTCAGATAGATTGCAAAGACAGGAATGAATAAAAGGGCACAGTGAGGTCCAAGATGTGCAGTTCTGCCAATGCCTCCTCCGACTGCCTCCTTTGAGGAGGCCTGTGGTTGAGATTAAGGCTAAGGCACCTCCATCCTGCAGAGACTCTACTCCTACAGTCATGAAGGCTTGTGTGATAGCAACATCTAGCCAGTGAGTACAATGCTGTTTTGACAGGAGCAAACCTTGTGAATGTCTTCTGCAGTGTGCAAACATTTGCTGTATGTGGTTGACAACTAGCCGCATACAGAAAAGCATGATGAAACAGAACATACGGTGCGAGGATTCCTCCTACTTCGCTGTTACGAAACAAGGGGAAAGGGGTCTCCAGAGAGAGAAGCCTCGGTCTAAAAGAGCTGATCTTACTCTTAAGATGTAAAAGAGCAATTTGTCTGTAAAGTAGAAAAGGTCCTGTCTCCCTTGACAGAAAAACAAGATGACGAAAGTGATAACACACAAAAGTCACTCACTCACTGAAATTGGTTCTAAAAGGAGCACTGTTTTTTAGAGAGAGCATCTTGAGAAAGATTTCTGCTATCAGTTTGAACAATTGTTTTACCACAGTGTGCAGCATCAGGAGTGAATCCCACTGAGGTGCCAAAGAGCCAAAGAGCACAGAACAGGTCTCAATCACCTGACTCCTTAAAAAAAGCACTTAAATAAAAGATGGACAAAAAAGGATATCTTGCCGAAAAACCTGATAACAGATTAGATGGTAGTGACATTCAACATAATGCTAGGTAGAGCTAGTTCCTTATCTACCAATATCAGGAAAAAAGGTCGAGGACACGGTGTGGTGTATCCACGCCCATTTGAAGAGCCTTGAAAATGCTGTCTATATTAGAAACAAATTCTTGCTCTTTGGATAGTACAGACCAGCCAAGGAAGCAGGCTTAACCTTTTAGGAGCCAGACCAAAAGCCACTGGCCTATCACCAAGGGATGGACGATAGCACCTTCCAAATGTGACCATGCATCTTTGCACCAAGAAGAGCTGCCAGTGCTTCCCTCCCTTTAGTTCCATAATGACTGAGAATTATGATGTGCTTGTGTCTTCTCCAGAACTGCTAGATTCTCCTTCTTAATGTGCATGAGTACGAATCAGGGGAACCACATAAAAAGTGTATAAAGGGCTCTGGGCAATGTCCAGATGCATATTCACTCCCACTGGAGGGTCATCTCATCTGTTAATGCAATAACACACATCGTAGCTTCTTATGTGAGCGGAACAGATTCACTTCTCCTTTCCCAAATTCTTCTCACTACATCTACAATTTCCACTTGTTGTGGACAGAAAATAGAAGTCCCTAGGTATGCCAGGCGGATCTTTCTGGTCTGGATATCTAGCAACTACTTGGGAACACGTTTGTTATAAAAGAAATTTCTCATTTGACTGATATCATATAATACATAATCTTACACAGCTGCTACTGAGTTAGAAAAACATCAATTATTGCAGATTTGAATACATGCCAGAGCGACCTACAGTATGAGCCCAAAAGGCTGTTTGTCAGACACCGAAGGACTGATTGGACTCCTCTGTTGACAGTGTTGCACATCGTTTAAATCAATCCTTTACACCGTTTCAGCTCAGCGTCTAAACAAAATATATGTGCATCTCCAAGCTTTTTCATCAAGTCAGATACTGCAATTTCACTCCTTAACATTCAGCAATGGCATACGGAACAATCAAAAGCATTACACTGCTGCCAAAGGCACACAAGACGTGTTGAAACATATAATTAGGAACAACGGGAATTTAGTTGGTCTTATGGTAGTCTATGACTGATCACGTCACGATCAGTGACGGATGATTTAAATGTCACCGATATTTATAAAACCGTTTTCAAATACAACCAGCTGTGGCATAAACGGAGACAAACATACAGTACGTAATGACAGAGAAACAGGAACAGGTTGTCAATAAGAGAGACAGGCTCACATACTAAATTACCCAGAGTCACACCTTGGCACACACTCACAGCCTGCTACCCGAAACTAACAAGTACAAACATGACCTAGCCTTGTCCCGAGGAAAAATCACAGTGGCGAGCTGGCATATAGTGAAAGAGCTCTGTGCCAAACACAGACACACACACACACAGTGTACCTGCAGCACAGTGTCACGGACATGCAAATACGTGATTCGGGGAAATGGTGACTCGCGGATGTGAATTAGGAATCGCTGACAGCAGTTAAGAGTTGAGATAGTAGGTGTGCCTTATCCCATTAAAAACATTAAGGCCTCTCACACACACCCATATGCAGCAGTCATTAGGTGTCTGTCTTTTATTGTCATCCCTGTCACAACATCCTTTTGATTTCTTTTTCAACCTCGAGCACTATCCCTGACCTCTAAATGCTTCAGCCAAGCCCTTTCTATTAGACTATGTGCACATGCAAGTGGTTTATTCATACGGCAATATTTGCTTTGATCTATTTGTGTAGGTTACAGGTAAGCTTCAGTAACTTCAGTCTGACTGAATAGCTGCTGTCAGTGCTGTTTAATCTACTGTTATAGAGTGTGCTTTAGTGATACAATTTTCTTATTCGTTTCAAGTGCTCAAATTAAACTTGTATCATTTCACAGATTTGTGGTTTTCAAGGCAAGACTTTTAAATGCCATGGTCAAGGACCAGGGTGACCCATCAATATGCCAATTATAATCTGTAAGCCAACATGTTAAAAAAAATAAAAAGACACCATTGTCAGAAAGTCTTTATGTGGCTTTTACTGTTGTCAAATCTTCAGTAACATCAAGGTGAGGCGTAGATGACGAGCAGAAATCTATCATAAGTTCAATAAATAACTTTATTTTACTAAAATTATGCTAGGTTTTTTTTTGTTTTCTTTTCCATGGAGCTTGGGGAGTTAGGGGATTTTTGGCTTGTAAAACAGGACATGCCAGGAAATGTCTGGCACTGATTTAAAAAAAACAACAAAAAAAAACAAGACAAAACATGAAAGGACATGAAACGCGTAAACGACTTCTTTTACTCTGCATGTTCAAAAGAAAGCAAACGTGAAAAGAGAGTGAAAACTTAACCTCAAGTACAAGGGCTCCTTTTTTATCGTTAAAAAGTGACTTTTTCTGATAGAAACTCATGAAAAGACAATGGCACATAGTATCACTTATGCTCACACTTTCAACCAAGATCAGTCCAATTAGGCTAAAGGAGGTCAGGTCCCACTTCTCACTGCCTTTTCAAAGCTACAATGCAGCTGCAATTCCCAGTGCTGTCGATCCACAGACCAGACAAAGACGGACAGTAGAGCCACAGTCTCAGACTTTCATTACGTAAATCTCCTTACATAAGAATCCTACAAGGATAAGTGTTTATTTGTGTGCCGCTTGAAACTGCGAATGTGTGTTCACTTGCTTGAGGGTCGCATAGTGTGAGTTTGTGCGTGACTGTGTGAGTGTGGATTTGGCCACATGTGTTTATGAGTCCACGTGTGGGCATGCATTACAATTTCTTTACAATGTATGGGTCTTGTGGTGCATGTCTGCAGTCTATAAATTCCCATCGATAGACGACATCACTGCCTCGTAACAAAATGACACAAGTATTAGACTGAAGGAGTGGGAACGGTCCCTCGGACATATTTGGAGAATGTTGAAAACAAACAACAAAAGAAGCTCTAAATGAATTTTCATTCTTTGTAGTTCATGAAACCCCAATAAGGGAAAAAAAATGCAGTACGTTCTTTCAGTCTACAGAACAACACTCTGGTTTGTTCCTCCAATTCGTGCAGATGCACGCAATGCCTGACTGATGGTTTGGAAGGACAATGTAATTGGGTTTTGGAATCGTTGCTCTCCTGAGGAATGGCTCCATGTTTGCCTCTTTGATATTTGTGACACAGAAAGAGCATCCTGTTGCAAAACCGCTGACATTTAAGATGAGACAAACTACACATACACTGCCGATATCCCTAATCAGTGCTGCCGAAAATGTAACGTAGGGTCTTTGTTGACATCTGTAAAGCTAGAGGCGTATTATACAAAAGAAATTCACAATTTGTTGCCAGGCTTATCTGTGTTTATATTGCCTTTAATTAAAGTCAGTAGAAAACCACATAACAAAATCAGTTATTTTAAGAAAAGGCATACTGGCAAGTGCAGCGGATATGTAAACAGGAAAACTAGCTGTATGTGTTACAAAACATAACTTGTAAAAACTATGGAGCCATGGATTTTCTTTCTCAGTGAAACTTATATTCATTCACATTCACTGTTACACTCAGCCACAGCAGGAAGCTCCCCAGTGAAAACGCAGTCTTCTGCTATTGAACTGCAAGTAGCTCCACTGGTGCGGTTGACACACTGTAACCTTGGCGATGATTTCAGCAGGTCATGGCAGAATTATATCGTTTTTCACCTACATTTTCCCTAAAGGTCAGAGAAAAACACGCCACATTGTGAGAAAAACTGTCAAATGACCTGAGATGAATGCAAAATGTCCCATTAAAGGAAAAATGAATTTTAAATTTGTGGTAACTAGTGAAGCAGTACTGCAAATCCTCAACTGCTTGCTCATTTATCCTCTTTGTATACATGAAATACACCATTTACAGCCTTAGGTTGAAAAAAATCTCAAACTCAAGGCCGCAGGGCTGTTTTAATGGTACAAGAAAGCTCATAAAGCCAGCTACCTGCTGCTCATTAGATAAAGGTTGAACCGCTGTCTATACTAGTGTAATGACAAAATGCTAAAGTTATCATATCTAGTCATACAAAACGCATGCTTGTCGCCTTTAACATTATTTCGATAAAGCTGTGGGCCGTTGCAATGGCCAGAGATGTGGGCGGAAAGAGAGAACCACGCAAGAGGGGGAAAGAAAAAAAAACAGGCAAAGAAAGAGAGAGAAGCCTCCAGATACAGTGAGAAGTGGTTGTGTTTGCACGAGATAAGGCCAAGGAGCTAAATCACATAGTGAGCGAGGTGGTATGCTATTAAGCAGGACAAATATGCCTATTCAAACAGCAACTTTCACAGCCCAAATGAAAATACTTTAGGGCAAGAGACGGAGGAAAGGAAGAGGCAAGGAGGAAGTGACTAGGAAGGAGGGGGAGAGAAACAAGGGGGAGAAGACAGGGAAGGGTAAAAGGGGCGACGAAAGAAGGAGCCAGAGATGGATTATGCCCACCAGAGGGAGAGCAAAGGGAGATAAAACAGGGAAGACGCTATTTCATTTGTCTAATTATATTTATCTATCTCTAGCTCACAAACAAACAAAAGAGACAAATGGTGCTGACTGAATAAACTAAAGCTGAATGGGTACAAACAGGCGCCCAGACACACGAGCGCAAACACACATTAACCAAAGGCATGCAGCAAAAACAAGAAAACAAATCCGGAGGAACAAAATACTGAGGCAGAGAAGGGAAAAAATATGGGAACTGAGAAAAAAATGGCAAAGAAATGAGAAAAGCTGAGAGTGAGAAAGATAGTATAGGGCTAAGGGCACAAGCCAGATTGACACTGAAAAATTAATGCGCAATTGCAAAGAGGGATGCGTGCAAGCCTGAGATGGAAAGGGAATGTGTGAGTGACACAAGGACGGAGGAAGAGAATATTGGTCTCAGCGCTGACAGATTTAAGGTTATGGTATATACGCTCCTTCTCAGCTACACACCTTCGCTTTCTTGCTCTGCTCTCATTTCCTTTTTCAGCTATGACTGCTGTCTGTCTTTTTCCACTTTTCTATTCCCATTTCTCACATCATCTTCTCCTGTCTGTCCTGCGCCCACTTTCTTTATCTGTCCGTGTGTGTGGTGATTTGGCTGTTTGTCTGCTGTATGTCCCACATACATACAGGCACATGTTCGCGCACACGGACACAGACACATACGCTCCGATGACTGTTCATCTTCGTAGATCTGATTGTGTCAATTTGTCTCAGTGTCACGCCACTCTCCAATTTGCCATCAGCCTGACAGGATCTTATTGATTAGCCCACACACTTGTCATTCTTCCGGTCTCTCACCCTCCTGTCCAATCTCCACATCTCCATTTGAGAATAGTTTTCAGATACCCCTTCCTTCCACCTCCATATATCCATGCTTCCATTCTTTCATTATCACACCTCCTCTAACACTTATATCTCTCTGTCTTTCCACCCTTCTCAACACCATTCCCACATCCCACTTCACTTTCTCTTTCATTTCACTCCCCGAATTTTATAGTATGCACAAATCAGAGCTATGGGCTTTTATGCTGTGATCAGTAACTCAAATGGAAACGCGCGAGTAATAGTGATTACCTGTCATAGCCCGGCTTTGCTTATAAGCAGTGCAGGAGCATCTATCGCCAATTTGAAACAGGAGACTAACAGTCTTAACAGCCTCTGTAATTCAGCAAAGGTTCACGGCATTCAGAAACCGCGTTGTGTGTGCGTGCGTCTCTCTTGTGTGGCTTCGAACGCCCGCAGACAACTTTGGAGTCACTGAAAAGTTTCGACTTCAAAAGATGAACACAAGAGGAAAATGCTCCCCGAAGGAAAACAGAGGAGCTATTGAGTTTTCGTTTTCCGTTTATCTCCACCATTTTTCTCGCTGTTGTTTGACCCAACAACGCTGTAATTTGATGCGGTGCAGTTTTAAACTATTCTTTATATTTTGAAGCATGTTTGTGCGAATCCGTGCGTGTGATTCACAGTCTCCTGGGAATACAGAGGAGCTGGAACGCCATCAAACATCCCGCTGACAGACAATCTTGTCAATCTGCAGCTGCAATCCATCGATGTAAATGCGGTGGATTCATTTTATTCAGCGGGATAAAGCTTCCTTTTTCAAATGTTCATTTCGGGCAATGACTTTCATAACTGACAGCACTGAGTTTCCAGATAAGTATCGATTTGAAACAACCAGTGCACTGTAAGAACTCTACACAGTTTCTGTTCTTTAAGTCAGACTATCACACTTTATGGATTTAAAAAAAACAAAAAAAAACAAATGAACACATTTTTATAATCCTTTTAATATTGACACAATGTTTTTCAATGATGATGATCTATTGATTAGAGAGACTATGCCCTTTAGAAAAAAAATCAGTTTCAGGCAGCCTTACAGGTGTCGATCAACTGCTGTATGTCTTATTGGAGCATTTTTCCAGTGAGAATCTGAATCAATCATTTTCATGGGGAATGAGAAAAGAATGAAAAGGGTGTTTTGCTTACATAACCTAGAAATGTGAGGTTTTCCTTGCTTTCCTTTTTTTGAGGGTTTGTAAAAAATAAATAAAAAATAAACTGTATTGTGTAAATGCCATGCATTTGTTCTCAGTCAGATTTGGTTGTTATTTACTTTCTTCCACCCACATTGATAGTGGCTTTGTCGTTTGGCTCTTTTGGTCCATTACTTTTGAAGTTTGTTGCTTTATAAGCCCCTTAACTTTTATTATTTTCCTTTCTTAGTGATGTTACAGCCACAGTTCTGTTACTGCTTTATACAGTGTGCTTTTTATTTGCTGAAATAAAGCATATCTCACTTAAGGTATTTCAAAGAATGCTTGGTTTTCAAAACAAAAATCTCCTGACACTTTGCAAACTCGCACCCTTTGACTCAGAAAGCACAATGCAGCCACACAGAGGAGACACGGAGTAGGAAATGTGCCTTCATGATCAGTCACAGCTGAATAAAGCAAGCGGGAGGAAAAAAATGATGTAGGGCCACATAAGTCTGTGAGTGTGGTGTCAGATGCTCTGTTTGCAGTAAGAGCTCTGAAGCTGTCTAGGGACTTGCACTGACTCATTAACCAACATGTTTTTGCCTTCATTTTGACGAGATATAACTGCTACTGATGAAATCTCTCATATTTGATAATTACATGCCGAAATCAAGTTTATAATTAAAAAAAAGATATCATCTCAAATAATGATATAATTGTTCTTTTTGTAAACTTTCTTCCGTTCTGTTTACAGAGTCTGTCTTCTCTAAATCTGCATTTTGAGTGTACTTCACTTGCAGGAAAAGAAAGTTAAAGATTACATTTACTGACATTAATATTAAAATTTAAATTCTTTGGGTCATGAAAACATCGTATTGAAAGTCTGACATTATGAAAACACTCATTCTAATTCTGACAAACTATTTTCTCTCAGTTATCCGCATAAGGAAAAATTTCTTTGAATGGATGCAAAAGAATATGCATTGTAGGTATTCAAACAAACCGGTTTCAATGAAAGAACTATTCCTGTTACTTCTTCTACATACCCTTTGCAAAAAAAAAAAATCCTTCCTACATAATGCATTATTTGCCTGTGGTTATTACAAGATTGCACCACAGCTAAGTTGTCTTTGAACACAGGCTAGACCACCAACTTATACACAGAGTGAATATATAATTTTCTGTCAGTTGGAGCTCCATCTGCAGAACCTGCACTGCTTATGTCAAGTAGGAACTGCATTATGTTATCTAGAATCTGACATCCCCTGGTTGTAAATCTTCTTCGCTCAATAGCCAGAGTTTAAAGGCTGACAAAATTCAGCAAGTCTTTATATAATAAGTATAATAACGTCATAACATACATTATGAAGCAGGGCTTCATAATGGGGTTATTGATCGATACTAAATTTTCAATATTTACTTTACCATTTAGTGAGAGGTTTCTTTCTCAGAACTCATTTTCTCTGTTTTTAATAAGAAATCACAGCTTTTAATGCCAAAGAAACTACACCGGTAGCGTCTCCTTTCAGTTAAGCAATAGTGAGATTTTTCGGAAAATGTGCTCTTCACTTATGCTTGGTTTTTGGGGTATAATGGTAGCAACGCTGATTTGGGGCTAAAAGGAAAAGATACAGCTGTGCATCTCTGTGCCGATCTATCAGCTGCACATGGTGAACTGCACTTGATTTGAAGTGCAGCGATTGGAGATAATCACACATCCTTCTGTGAAATTAGTGTTAAAAAAAGAAAGAAAGAAAAAAAAATTCAAACATTTGTGTGGGTGTTGAGGTCAGCAAAGGAGGGCACTTATTTGAAAATGGGAGGGCTGGGGGAGAGTGGGAGGGAAATAAAGATTAACTTCATCATATAATCAATCACACTTGTTCCCTACCATTAATCAGCTCTTCTCCACTCCTCAAGTGCCTCATTTTCCTCCTTCTAAATTCATTTCACAGGCTTTGTTGTGCATGAGCTACTCTGCTTTTTGGCTCGCACAGATCAAACCTTTTCATTATATTTCATGATCTGCTATATTTCATCACATCCCATAAAAGTAAAAGCTGAAACTAAGAATAGCTAGAAATATAATGAATTGTTTTCTCACAACTGCTGCCAGAATGGATCGGCTGCTATGATGGGAATTTCAAATCAAAGTCAACCTTCAATATAGGAACATAGTGAATACACCTGGCAATAATCAAAGCCACTTAACTCAAATGCAGCTCACTGCAGTAACTGCACCTGAAATGCCAGTCTTTGAACTGAACGTCACCCTTTTTGCCAAAAGCAACTATTTAAAAATCATATTTACATGAATGTCCAGCAGCACTGTCATCTCATAATGATAGTCTATCACACGCTTCCAAGGCTACAATCTAGAGCTGCAATTTAAGTACAATATAGAGTGTGATGAAGTCTTAGGTAACACCAAAATATAACATCCACATCAGGTATTCAACTTAACGTTTATTTTTTTCTAGCCTTAGTTATCAATATTAAAATCTTGAAATCTATCAAATCACCTCTCCTTTGAGACCCCTAAAGGTTCCCATTGTCAGATCTGCTGCTTCTTGTTTCTCACAAGACAAACAGGACTTGGCTTGGATAAAATTGGCTTTGAGCTGTTTGCAGCAGATTTCATCTCACCGTTAGTGGAGGGATTGTTGCCCAAGGCAGGGCAAGTGATCAATATTATCAAGGTGTATCTTCCAATGGAATCAATCACATCTGACGGTTTTCCAATAGAAAGGCAAAAATGAAATGTGCCCTTCTCCTCTGAGGAAGTGATGAGAATCACAGCGGTCACCACTGAGGCTGTGTCAGTTGGTTTTTTTTCACCTGAACCATGGTTTCGTTTGACATTATTCACAAAAATAATGGTGCATGTCAAAAACTGAAAGTATCTCATTGTTTTACATGTTTCAGTTCTAATCTAACTATTTTATAAGCACTTACATTAATCATTTAATGTAATTTTGCCTTTAATAAACTTCAATCCTTATGGACACCACAGGAGATCTAAACCGCGATTAAGCACAAGGCGCATGAGGAAATCAAATCACTGCTGCGTCCGTCTCCTTCAAACTATAACCATAGCAACCATAAACTAAATAAAATGTCATATTAAATGCTGGATAATTTAGAAAAAACACACACACACACACACACAGGTATTTTTTAAAGAAACAGAAAAGGCAATGAAAGTTGGAATAATAGAATAAAGTGCTTGTTAGATATGACAAAAGGTATTCCTCAGAGATCTGCATGTATGCCAAAATAACTATGTCATTCATCTACAGCTTTACTCTTAGTCCAAGGACTATTTCAGACAAGAAACATAAATTATCATTTAAGATTGTCATGCCTCTTTGCCACCCTGAAAAGAATCACCTAAGGGCTTTGATTTTTGTCTGTAATCAGGCCCAATTTTTCTTCATTACTGAGCAAACGTCACACTTGCAAGCTTCTGATGAAACAACAGGCCTTCTAATTTGGCATTTAATGTGCCAGCAGGTGGCAAATGAGTCTCAAAGCCCGGGATGGCAGCTCCACCAGCATGAACACCCACTCTCAAAGAATGACCATCTTTGATTTAAGCTGCCAGAGCCATTGCTATTGACCTGTGCTGTGTGTGGGGTGGCCAAGATTGGCTGGCTCTTGATGGGAGCTTTTTTTGATGACAGCAGCGCCACTATAAAGGTGCGGCTCCAAATTATGCCTTAACTACCTCTTTTATCATTACCCGACCATCCTTATCCCACTCTTCTCACTTCCCACAGGGTTCTGCAGTGATGAGAAAAGAGCTTGCCCAACTGGGAGACTCAAGCCTGTCTGAACTGCATGTTTTTGTGTGTGCACGTGTGTGTGTTTGAATGAATGCAGGTGTGCATTTGTACTGAGGATGTTTCTGTTCATCACTGAGCTCTACTCTCAGGGTACTGCTGTAGACATAAGTTGTCTCAGAGGACACTGATTGGGCTCAGCGGGGCACGATGAGCTTGAGCTAGATGAGGTGGAAATGAACTTAAACTGACCTGCCAAGCAAGTATAGCGCTCGTGTACTTTCATGTACAAGCACACTTACACATAAATATTTGTGTAAATAAAAAAAGCTTACATGATAGGTTTTGAAATAGAATTTTATTGCAGACAAATTAAATGCACAGACCCACGTCATCAGTACATAGATGTAGCTCAGTTTCAAAGCGCCATATGATTGCTCATCGTGTTCCTGTTTGCATTCCCTCTGGCCTTGCTGCATATCTGTACGTTTGCCTGTGATGTTCTTACATTCTTTTCTTAATTTTATGCATCCCACTGTGTACATACACAGCATGTTCAAAATGTTCTGTGAATTTCTCTACTGCAGTGGTTTCATGTGTATTTGTGGTCGAGAAGTGTTTTACCTTTACATGTCCCATTGTGTGTGGTACCTATTTTAATGCAACCCATAATATTTTAATGGATTACAGACAGCGGAAAGCTTTGATGTTAATATATGAACAGACAATATCTATGCAAAAAAATAATCCCACCTATGTCTTGATGCATGCTCAATCATCCAGGTAAGTGAATTCCAAAAAGTTGATTCTGTTCCTTTGGATGCAGCGTTTTCCCTTTTTACATAAATGGCCTCCTTGACTTCCTTGTCAAGGAGGACATTTATGTAAAAAGGGAAGGACCATCTCTGAATCGAGGAGGGGGCTTACGGGTACATCTTTTGTCATCTTACAATGGTGTGATTGCAGCCATTCCCCAACTCTCTGTGAATGGTACTCATGGCCATTGATCAATGGCATTTGATTAAGTGGGCCTTGAACAGTAGTTGTTGATCAATGGTCATGAGAATGTGCATATTAATGATCAAGGAACTGACCTCACAGCCCATTGTTCCTTCAGTGGTGCTAGTTTCAGTCATTATGCAAATGTACTGTTTATAAGATTGGGGAAACCTGCAGTCAGTTGAGACTGAAGAAGCCACTTGGATGAGTGACGAAACGTTTCTCCCACTGAAAACGCTGCGTCCAGATGAACAGAATCAACTTTTGGGGGATCCCACCTATGCTTCAGTGTGTTGTACTGTTGTTGTTGCTGTTGTTTTGCTTTTTTGTTTGTTTGGGGTTTTTTTTTTGTTTTTTCTTAAGTATTTATTGCTTTATGAACATCTTGGTATGAAAAATATTTGAATGTATTTATATTAATTAAATCACCAGGACTAATTATTTGCATGCACAGAATAAATCTGGATACCTCACAAGTCTTATGGCATCATTTTGCTGTGAAACACATAAACTACATGACAGTTTTTTTAAGTTAAAGCTTGGTCATCTGTAGCAGTTACTAAGAGGAGTGGGGGTGAGGGTGTGCTGGTGGGGATCCCATTTTCAGCAATGCAATTTCAGTGGGTAGAACAGCAAACCACACATTCAAGTCTGAAATCCCTCAGCTTCATATTTCTCATAGTTTTGGAAAGCCACTATATGGGAATAGAGTTGACAAACATGTTACATGACTTTGGCAAATGCGTTGAACAGACAAAACATTTTGTCACACTGACTAAAATACACTGTACAGTTTAATAGTTTACCCTTAGGATCGAGTGACAGCTGTGACACCGTCTTCCTGTTTTAACTTGCCTCTGTTGCAGACCTTGAATGCAGACCCATCCTTCTTGTTTGGAAAGTACCACATTTGAATCGCGGCAAGAACAAATGATACTTCATGCTGACCCCTGCATGACACAGTGAACTCATCCCATGCTCTATGCTGCTACTGCTTAATGTCAGTTATTACAGTCACCCTGCATCGAGCAACATCAATTATGTCAATACGGCGGCTGTCTGCCAAGAATTCACATGCATTATGAAGTGTTGACACATCAGTTTACACCCTATTGTGACTGTAGCAGGAAAACTGTGGCACTGCTCACTGCACAATAAAGAAATAAAGCAACAAAATGAAGTGAGCACAAGAGCCAGTCATGACAGCTTCATTATTAGGTTTTTTTTTTTTGTGATATATAATTTGGCATTTTAAAAATAACAATTTGCTTTCCTATTTTTTTTTCTACCTTTATGTAAAACAGCAAATTCCCAGCATTACCAATACATTATAAAACTGTTAATTTAGGGCAGTTGTGGCATAAACGTCACATTGGGTGGTGGTCTAAAATCTTTAGACCACAGAACAGGAAAAAATACATCCATCCTGCCCTGTAACAACAGTTCAGGCTGGCAGTAGTGTAATGGTGTGAAAGATATTTCATACCAACTGAACATTTTTGCTGACCATGTCCATTCCTTTATGACCACAGCGTACCCATCTTCTGATGGATGCTCCCAGCAGGACAACATGTCACAAGTTCAAATCATCTCAAACTGGTTTTCTGAACATGACATTGAGTTCACTCTACTCAAAGAGCCTTCATGGCCATCCAATCTGGTACCGGCAAGATGTACCTATCAAAATGGCCATTTCTCAAGTCTGTGACCACAAAGTGTGCAACACTGTAAACACAGTTTAAAGATAGACAAAGAACTGGAATGTGCAAGTAGAAAAAACAACCACCATCTGTCACTATCAACTATCAACAACAATGGCCACCAGTGCCTCACATCAATGGCTGTACTGAAGTGCAGGGAAGAAGAGAAGCGCAAACAGTTAGGAGACAGGTGAAAGAAAAGGTAAAGACATTGAAAAGAAAAAGTCAGGGATGGCATGGAAGAAGCAGGTAGTTAACCAGCAGAAAGATCAATTTTAATCGTTGTAAAGACCAAGAAACCACAAGAGGAGTGGCGCCACCGTATGAAGGAAGAGTTGAAAAATGATGGGTTGAGACAATGTTCCTCATACCGCAGGCTTAGAAAGGCAGAGAAGAGAGACGCCGTCAGGCACTGAAGGAGAGAGCAATTAGATTTATCTGCTCATTAACAGAAGGGATAATTGACTACAAGAGTCTGCAGCGATACACTAAGAGACAGGGGAAGAAGGAGAAAATGAGCCAGGAAGAGAAATGAGAGCAGGTGGAAGGAGAAAAGACAGGAGGCAAGCAGGGAGGGATTGTGAAGAAAAGGGAACAAGGCAGGAGAAATAAACAGGGGAAAAGTGAAAAATGAAAAGAATGGGAAGAAAGGAGAAAAAGCGATGGAAGTAGGGGGAAATCAGCCCACAGAGAATGCTGAAAAAAGGATTAGTGACTCCAGTAGGAGGGAAGGCAGGAGGAGTAAATGAGGATAAATGTACGGTGTTTGTGCGGGTGCGTGCTTCACACATATTTTACGTTTCTGTTTTTAGTCACCTGGGAGAGTTCTCACATTTTCTCGTTTGTGTCTTATGAGAGTTTGTGATGGCACAGAACTGGTTTTAGAGAACTTTTAAGTACATATTGAGGAAAGCCAGACTCACCTTAACATGTGCAAAGGCTTACAAAAAAACCCCCCCACTGCAAATCAGAGCCAGCTAAAGCCACCATATTATCCACCTGCTGATACCTTTTTTAACGACAGTTGCAATCAAACCCTTGCACACTGCTCGGAAAAGGGGCAGTGGGCTGTGACTGACGTGTGTGTCATTAATGCTTTGTATTTGCCAATCAGTCTCTCACACAGGCATGTATTAGTCACTGAGGTTGGAAGCGAAACTTTGATGATGGATAACACCTCCATTACTCTGTCCTGAAGAACCTTAAACCTTTTTCTTACACACTAAAATATTGACAGAATAAAATGCCATAGCTTTTATTTGCATTTGATTAACTGGACACACGTTGAGCAGTTCAATCACGCAACCTTGAAGAACTCATTTTCTTTGCCAAATGCTTTTTCAAAGTCTGTAAAATTGCCGCGTGGATTACATTCACTGATATTCTAATTCTGTAGGTGTGATGGAGGTCAGGACAGGATTGGGGTGTGCAAAGTACAAGCCTTTCATGTTGGGAACCAGACATTGCATTGAATTTTTCACCAAGACATAAGACATTCCATTCATTTTTTTAAGCAAATGCTTTGAGTTGCAATCACCAGTAACCCTTGGTTTTCACCCGCTTGTTTCCAGGAACAGAATATGAACAGATATGACAATGAATAATATTATCCCCTCTGATCTAAACTCAAACATGCTAATTACTCACAAATATACTAAATTCTTTAAGGCTCACTTAAATCTTCAATCCTTCTGTGTTTGTCTCTACATTAGAACGCACCCTTCAAATTCTACTCCAGCATAAAGCCACCCATGTACTACTCAAAGCTCAGTAGGATTTAGGACTTAAGAGGCAAAAGCTTCGAACATTTGACTCCGTGAGGTAGCAGCCTGACTCTGAGCCAAACACGCAAGTGTTTCTCGGATCGCAAGACATGAGATAACCTGTGACGTTCCACTAATGCAACATCATGCCTTTGATCCTCCAGTAGTGGACTCAATCTGCGCAAGATAGGAGGTAGAGACAAAGCAAGAAAGGGAAGTGAAAAAAAACATTGCGAGTGGGAGCAAAAGCCACCCTTCGTCACCTCCTTCATCAGACCTGTTTTTTTTTGTTTTTTTCTGTTGATGATTCAATGAATCTCCAAGCAGCTATTGCCCTCAGTTGCATCACAGATACATTAAAGATGAGAAAGAAATAAAACACATGGGGGAAGGTAAAAGCAAGCAAAGAAAACTCTTCACCACTCCTCAACTTGCACAACTTACCTCCCCCGTCCACACCCACCTGTTGCTTCTGTCTCCTCTCATCCCTCCGGCATTAAAACTGCATTGCACTGCTCTCTATTGTTCGTATGTTCACTCTGAATTTGAAATTTCAATGATGCATTGTTCCACAGCAGAATAAATGTGCCGGGATATCAGTGTTACATGAAATTGATTTATTAATGTTACCAATGCAGTTATGCACAATGGTAATCAAGCATCGTGGATTGGGAAATATTCTTATGAGAATATTTCTAGAATTTAATGAATTAGATATGGTATTATATTTATGTGTGACCCACATTAGCACAGATAAATACACTCCAAAAATCTAATTCAAACAGCTTCTGTGTTTGGGGCTTTTAAAGCTCACTTTTTGGAGAAGAGTTTTTGCATTTTCTTTTCTTTTCTTCTTATTGTTATTAAGTTTGTTGAGTATGGTTTTGTGATTCACTTCCATCCATAATAAACAAGTCTGGTAACATATTATTCAGTCTATGCAGAGAGTCCATTACTTGGCAAGAGACCAACAATCATGCTTTGCAGAGTTGTATAAAGTACGAGGTTTTAACCTTTTAGAATTTAAACAAATTACAGCCCACAGTTTTGTATTAAAGTGGGCAGTCATGCAGTGTTTAAAAATTGCAAACATCTCAACTTCTGTTTTTCATTTCTCGTTTTGATTCCCCCTCTTTGATGGCACATTTCTGCATTTCCCCAGTTCTTCCAGCAATTTGAGGGTTTTATGGGAAGTGTGATTTTAAAAGTGGAAGTAAGGTCGAGCTTCCAACACTTGGCCTGCTCTCAACCAATAACATTGTGAAACTGCTTGACAACACTGCTTTTCATCCAAACACAAGTGCACATCTTAGACGTGCGTGCACAAACACATACTAGCACAAACTAGTCTACCTCCATGCTTGACAGGAAAAGGAAATGGCTTTTCTCCATTTGGAGAGCCACAAACAAGAGGTGCTGCCGGCCCATTTCAGATAGCGGTCGTCTTAAAGAGCCCCTCTGTCTATGAATATGGAGATGAGGATTTAGGAAGGAGGGAGAGAGAGAAAAAGAAAAGTTGAGGGAGGGAGAGAGAGATCACAGAGTGAAAAAAGAGGGAGGAAGAGAAAGATTCTATGTCTCTGAGGTGCTTTTCCTGCCTGCCCTGTGGCCCTTGGCTGGATTTATGCACTGGATTTAGAAGACTTTGTATGTGTGTGTTTGTGTATGTGTGCACTGTAAATGAAATGGGTCTATGTAAAAAACAAAGCCAGAGGCGACAGGTCAGAAAGTAATCACTCACAAACATGCCTACAGTTAATAGGACAAGGAAACACAAACTCTCCTAATCAGGTTCTTCCTCCTCCTTTTCTCTTCATTCAATCCCCTCATCGTCTACTCACCGTTAAACAGATCATACACTCACATACAGCGTGTACTGTACACCCATGCATTAGTCGAGTGCACAATGCAACACTTCTCCACCTTTTTATCCTTGTGTTCATCGTTCCCGCCATTCTCTGCAGAGCCACTATCCATTGCACATTAGATAAGCCTATATGGTTTTCCTTCCCGCCTGCATTCATTTATATGCAGCTCTTCAGCAAAACAAACACTCGTCTGTGTGCGGCAGATAGCATCGCAGTATCACCATCCAGCAGCCACTACACACCACATGAATTATGGATTGTTGTAAGTGTGAGAAGGAGGTCACACAAGAACAACAGAGGGCAATTCCTCAGGTCCTGTTAAATTATTGACGACAGCAAATGTAACAGCTCATTGTCACCATTATTACTGTAAACACTGTGGATCTTAAAAGGGGAAAAAAAAAAAAAAACACCACTACCAGTATTTTAGAAACCTTTGTATATAAGTACTGACCCAAAATGCAAATACACTGAATTTCTTCATGTCATCACAACTGCCCACACGATTGTAATTCACAAAACAATGACTCCTCATTACTACAACTATACCGCAGCTTTATAGAGACTCTGTAACTGTAATGTCAACAATTAGCACGAGCATATGGTGTTATATGTGATAATTAATGCTTAACAAAATATTTATATGCTGATGGTTAGCTTGTATTAAATAGATTAATCTTATTTTCTATACATATACTACTGGCTGTGAACAGCTACGGTCATTAAAGAATAAAGTGACATCCATTGTAAAATAACCATTACCAAAGTTTGAGTACACAAATCAAGTGGTCATCTTTCACAGTTACAGTGTCTTTAGTGTAAAATTCCTTCTGGAGAACCCTGGTGGCTTATGGAGTTTAAGGCACTGACCATGAAGTGCAACATCCCTGAAAAATCCCTAAAAAACTTAAAAATTGCTTCTTTGTCTTGCTATCGCTACACTGGAGAAGGAATGAAACGCTGTCCAGTAAAACCCGACTAGCAAATGTACTAAAAAGACAGCAACTTGATTAGCAACTTGATTTGCTCAACTCCAACTGCTGAAATCTCAGATTTATCCGAGATTCAGCATCCACTTTAGGCAGAAATAGATTTTGTCCCCGTTCTCTTACACTGTAACCATATTATGAACGGGTCCATTCATTCACAGTATGATAAGGACTAAGAGTGATCCCAACAAATACCAGCGTAATAAAATAAAATAAAATAGCTTTGTGAAAAAAAATGTAACCCTAAGCTTTAAAGTGTGAGATATTTTTAAAAAATCAACATCCAATATAAAACCACTAAAATAATTTGTTAAATATTTGTTTGTCCCAGCATCTCATATATGAACAAAATAAAATCAATAGCCCATTTAAGTACTCTATAAAATTGCATAAATTGCTGCATCTCCGAGTAATGCACAGTTTGCAGTGAACATAAAGAGCAAGTTGAATTCTCAGACACGTTATAATGTGGAACAGTTATTTTAAATGTAGCTCTTAGCAGATCTAATTATCAGAGCACAGCAGCTCCATCTCTCTCCAAAAACCCAGAGACGTGCAGTTCAGATGAAGTTAGCACTCTTAACGATCTTAATGTGAGTGTTTCTCTGTACTGTTAGTGTTTACACTGTGATATACCTCTCATCTCTAACCTAATGCATGCTTGGAATAGCTCCAGCCCTTTGGTGCCCCTACACAGGATACGTGGGTATAGAAATTGGATGGATGGATAATTAGCCAAACTGACAGCACTGGCAGCCATGCTACTGTCATCACATTTATCTTAAACTCCAATAATGCAATCACAATTCCAACCACCGTAATCATCATTATACATGTATCTTATTCACCATCCACCCAGAAGTATGCCATCTTACAGTATCAGCATCATCGTCAGCATCTCAGCACAAGCTGACTTCACTACTGTACCACATCTGCCCGCAGCTTCATCATCCTCTAGTTTCACAGACCTTGTCAGGTCTCATTTCTTAACAGCGGCACCATATAATGAGAGCCATAACCATTATTGTCCAAAGGTCTCCTGTTCCAATCCTTTACTTTACCAAATGACTTTCCCTTGCCCCAACTCTCTCGCCTTCTCTATTTCCCATTCCCCTGCTCTAATTACACACTGTTTGTTTGGCCTTCTGGCTGCCCCCTAATGCAGAGGAGAGGAGTCATTAAAATGATTTACAGAAGTAAACCCCACACCCACCCTTACCTCCCTCTCCTCACCTCACCTCACTCCACTCCATCCCTGCCCCCCCTAAATTCCCGACCCCTTGTACCCCTAACATATAACTCAGTCAAATATCGCCGGCGGGATTCAAATCAGTTTCGATTAATCCTTTTTGCTCGCTGACTCTCTCTTTTAGTGCTTTCTCTCTTACTGCCCTTTCCACCTCTTTCACTTTCTCCAGCACCCCCCACCCCCCCAATCACATAACTGCAAACTTTTAGGTTAAAACTGTTTTTATGTGGTGGCACTTTGTCTCCTTCCTTTTTCCTCACCCTTAGCCTTCTCTCTCCTTCTCTTTTAGACACACAGACAAACATTATTCCCCTCCTGAATTATGTGATGGTAAGAGACCGTAATCATTTTGGATGCCTGACTCAAATGTTATCTCGTTCCATTTACTCTGCTCCAGACATGAAAAAGCGGGGCATAGACTTTACTTCCTTTTCTTAATCTGCCATCATAGGCCTGATGCATTTCAGTTTTTTAACTTTTCTTTTTCACCTTACTTGACCTCCTGGAAAAAAGTGCAAGAAGGTAGACACCAGCCCTTCTTTTAAAATTAAGTATAGAACGTATACAACAGGCGAACACAAACAACAGGATTAAAATCACATTCAATTAATCCCTTATTCCCATTGCCACCTACTCAGCAATGCTCCTTTTCTTGCACTTTCCACATCACTAACTTGCTCATTTTATTCCTCAACCTCCATCTTCTTGGGTTAAAATGGGTTTGTGTGCAACTGTGTGCGTGTGTGTGTGTGTGGGCAGGTAAATAATTTTTTTTATTCAGCTCTTTGACTCCATGTTATCTCCGGTACCTGACTTTCCCACACCCTCACTCTGCTTTTAATTAACACTCTTTATTTCACAGCTCTCCTTGCTAATCTCTCCATCAGAGGCCTACAGCGCTAAAGGCTGAGCTTTCACTCCCGCTGCGGGCTCTTTGTACTCTTTCAAAACAGAAACAGCAACAAACACAACTCTAGCCATGAGCACACAGATAATAAGCCACATACACACCCACCCACACACACACACAAGCCTCTTGAAATACATTAATACACTCAAATGAAAAAGCAAAAGTAAAGATGCACTGGCAAAAATATCTCATTTGATTTATTGCAAAAAATCACATAATCTTCCTCCCTTTGTGCTGTGAACTTCAGGTGTCGCATAATGATGGTGTATTAACAGTTCAGTGTGATAACTGATGCATTTTAACTTCCAATAAAGTGGGTATTTGAGGAGTCGAATCGTCAAAGTTTGAGATCCACACTGATAAGGCCTAATTTACCAAGAAAAAGGAAGTGGTAATTGTGTCTTCATTGCACCACTGTGTCTACATGTAAATAAACTCTCAGATAGTCCAGTAAATTTATATTCTTTTATACACATAAAGGACAGCATGCTTGTCACAGATAGCATTATTCAGCCCTTGGAAATGCATGGATAAGGGCTTGTGGGACTGTGGAGGAACTTTGTCAAGTCTAAGAAAATGACTCCAGGTGATACCATACTGATGCCATCAGGGTTATTGCAGCAAACAGACAGCCTCTGCTACATACTCCGAGTAATTGTCCGTTCATTTCTGCCTCTGTTGCCTTGAGTTTTTTTTTTTTTTTAATCAGTCTCTTGTGAGTCTTCCAACTTTACAGTAGTGAAACATGAAACCACAGTGGCACACCTATAAAAGTTTAATCAATATCTAAAATGACTGTTGATATATTTTCTGTCCATTTCATTTCGACTGACTGTCTCAGCATCCACCCCCACCACCACCACCACCACCCGCCCACCCCCACACACACACTTGACATCATGCTTGCAAAGACCTTCATGAGTGCATTGAGCTGAGTGTGAAAATGCAATCTGGCAAGAGAAAGATAACATCAAAGAGAGAATCTGGGCTTTAGGCGACAATTTATTTGGAGCTCTAATCTTTCCAGCACTTCACGCAGTCGATCCTAACAGATTCTCAACAAATCTCTAAATACCATTAACAGGCGGGTGCATTAACCTGATGTTTTTAATTACTGGGTTATTGGAAAGGTTAACTTGCATTATGTCCATGCAAATGATTCAGTAAAGTCACAATAGTATGTATAAGAACATACAGGATGCACATATGAAAGGTTCAGGCTAATAAAAATATAACTGCTAATGAACACATGTAATGACAAAAATACCAGCGGTTGCCAGTGCCACCCACCAGCCTCCTACTAGAGACACATATGGTATTAGTTTCAAATTCCTACTTCACCTTCTTCTCAAGTTATGGCATTAAAACGATTTTCCAAAAACGTAACTTCTGATGTTGAGGTCAAGGTCACCAGGATTTAAACTCAGAGACTTTTAGTAGATACGCGTATGTTAGCAATTTCAAAATTCTATGTTGCATTCACTAGATTATCAGACAACTCAACCGCTTGCCTTGACGTTGAGGTTGAGGTCATTGAGATTCTGAACAGTCTGAGATTTTTAGCAGCTACACCTACATCAGGCATCAGTTTGAAACTCGTACATCACCTTGTTCTCAAGTTACTGCATTCACAAACTTGAGTGTCCGTGCCACCCTTTTGACCTGACAGGGTGGTGACCACAATACCCCATCAGCTTTTATGGCTGA
>VURO01017867.1:43003-79289 GCA_015108175.1 Pelvicachromis taeniatus
TCTTTTTCTCCCCCCCCCCCCCCTTCTTTTCTCCCCCCCCCCCCCTTCTCTCTTTTTTTTTTTTTTTTTTTTTAAACACGCCCTTCCATTTTAGAGCTGAAATCCTGCAATCATTCACTCGTTTGTTGGACTTCTCTCTGCCTGACTTTCTCCTCTGCTCTGTTCCTCCCTGCTCCAGTGGTCTGTGACGCAAGCCCCTGGCGCTTTCCCTCCCCCTCCTTGTGGTCTTCCTTCATTCTTTTATACACTGTGCAGCCAGCCATCTCTCCCTCTCTCCCCGTAACCCTTTCACTCTCCCTCTGTGACCCCATCAGTCCCTCAGTGCCCCAGCTAAGGCTGGTCACTCTTCATCAGCTAGCCTCTACTGGACACACGGACCTCCCAAAAGCAAAGGGAAATGGGGTCTTGTTGGCAACATTTGTGCCCAGCCTGACAGTTTCACCTAGGTTTAAGTTCATTTCTGATCCTCCTTACCCCTACGCGAGCACCTAATTACCAGCCGTCCTCTCCTCCTCTTGTCTCCACATCAAGTCTTCCAGACGGGATGTGTATTAGACTCAGCACTGCCAGAGTACACAGTTTCCAACTCTTCAATTTTAGGCACTTGCCCTCTTCAGCTAAATAAGGCTCTCTCATCCAATCACAGCTAGTGAGGGCTCTGTTGCAGTGCCTGAGTGGGGATAATCACCTTGGTTACTGGCATTACCAGAGGCTGCTGTCTGGCCATGTTAGTGCTGCGCCCTGCGGGAGCTGCCGAAACAGGTGTCACAGCAGCAAGGAAGGGTGTTAAACAAGCGCAGGGCCAGGCAGGAGGCATAAACGTTTACTCTTAGTCATGGAAACCATGTCACCAATAGCAAAGAATGTCCCCCGCCCCAATGGCATTAGTGGTTCAAAGTTTTTATTTCAGTCAGAGGACTGTCTCTTTCTAACTTTGTTTCTTTGACCTGTCTGCAATTCAGCGTTAGCTTCCGTTGACATAATGAAACCTTTTGCTTGGCAGAAAGGATACATAGCAATTGCCTTTGTCAGTAGTCCCAAAAAGCTACACAAAGGCAATCACTTTTTACTGATACAGTCACAGCTCCATGTCAAAGACAAATGCACATCGAGAGGGTTCAGCATCTGGAGGAAAGCTGCTGGCTCAGGGGACATGAGGTCGCAGCATGGGCAGCTGGACCCGACATTCTACTTTTTCACTGGGCCAGTCAGATCAGAGAGAGTTAAGAGTACCAGATTGATTGGCAGGCTTCCGATGCCAGCAAATGGAGGAGACGTCCTTGGCATCCGAGTCAGCATTAAAAACTTCAGCTGCAAAGTTGGTGAAACGCCAGTTGTTCTCAAAGAGCGACACGTAAGGACGACATAGATCACCATTATGATAATCACAAGCTGCACTGTCTGGGGAATAGTAATGGGAAGGAGATGAGGTGGCAGCCATAAAGAGTGTTTCTACATTAGTGCTGGCCTGATTAGATTGACAGAAAGTTTCACTAATGGACGATTAAACAAATGGTCAAATGAGATATAAGGATCCAATTACCAATTGGTGTCTTTGTGTGCCCCTTTCAATCATTGTGCTTCATGTATTATGTTTGCATGAACTTGTTCATGAGGGTGCAACAGAGTGAAAACAAGTGCTGAAAACAGGCTGAGAATGGGAACGCTTAGTCACATGATGTGTCCCTGCAGGGGTATAGAGGAACTTGCTCCTTCCTAGGTCCTTTTATTTCTATTCAAGTGAAAACAAAATCCCTTTTGAACCTGGTATATAATACTGGAAGAAGTTAAGGAAATGTATTTATTGTGTGAAGCAACAGCAAATCAAAACAAATGAATTATGGATTGCACAGAAGACTGGAGGGCAGATTAGGAGATAATTACTGTAAAATACATCACCTGTACTAAATGGTGAACCTCGAAACCTCCTGCTTCTGAGTAATGGACCCATAAAAGCCCAAGGGAGAATAAAAGCAGCCCACACTGAGCTCTGTAACTCTTTCAGTCGTGACTATCCCAAAAAGCGATACAGTCCAATTTGTTTATGGAGCTTATGTTGAGCCAGTTGTTCAGCTGAGATAGTGGGCCACCCTGTCAAGACCCTTTAAGAATGCATTGGTTGATCAAACATGGCCACGCGCAACAGCAACAGGCAGCATATTTTTCTTTTCTTTTTTTTTTAAAAAAGGCTCCTTTCAGCTTCTTCTTTGTTGACAGGCATAGTCTGCCAAGTTCAGGTTGTCCAATTATTTCGACCTGCAGAAGTCTGAGGGGGAAAAGAATTCAACACTGAAATCTGATTGTGCATTGGGCTTCAGATATTCACCTTGAACCAGCAGATGGCAGGGCAGAGAGCAAAGAAGGGAGGTCTAGGTCTTCATAATTACATTGCCAAGAAGTTTATCTTATTTAGGGGGAGAATTATGCTCCAAGGTTTGGATCAAAGGATAAACCTTGGCTTACGGTGAAGACATTTTCAGTGCATTAAAAAACAAAGATGCTGAAATAGCAAGCCCACTGTAATGTGAAAGAAAGTAAAAAGGCAACGTTAACTCTGGCATGATGTAAACTGTGCCTGACAAGCATCAAAATCTGCACTTGAGTTCAGACAATCTCTTGCATAAGCAGTACTATAACTATGTTCAAAACAGGCAAGCTGTCTATAGGCAAGACGTGTGTGGATGTTTATATGCGTTCCTGCATTTATTTAAGTGATCATATAGTATGTGTCCATATTTTTATTTTTTGTGGGTACTGCATTTCCCTTGATGCTTGTGTTTACACGCCAAACCTCCCTTCTGTGACTCACAGCGACATTGATTTATGCATGGCTTCACTGAGTGTTTGTGTGTGCACTTGCACACACCAGCTATAATTGGTATTCAAATCTCCTCCCACAAGTACGTCCAACTGCTGCCGTTTTTCAGCCACCAGAGTCCCAGCCAAGGTCCAAACAGGATGATGGGGAACAAGCTCAAACGGATGGCTCTCATTGCACACATTCAAATAAACAAATGGAGGTGATTTAATGCACACTGCGATAAGGGAGGTGGTAATGGCGGCATAGGAGAGAAATGGGGATGAGGTGTTAGAATGGAAGTGATGGAGGGTAGCGATTAAGGGTGGGCACGAAGCAGAGGTGGAGTTAACAGCATTTGTTACTGTACGTGCTTTGCAAGTTTGGCCTGCAGCTGCTGTTGATCAGACACCTCCACAAAGCCAGGCAATCTGCGCACAAACATACAGCACTGACTGTGTGTGTGTGTGTCCCTCAGGCCTGCCCGTCAGACACACTGTGAAGTCTTTCTGCCTTTCTTCTCTCACTTTTCCTCGTTCCTTCGCTCTTTTCTGCCTTTCTTCCTCTATCCATCTTTCTATCCCTCTGTCTCTCCCTCATCCTTCACAGAATCGCCAAGTCTTCCAGCCTTGCTATCTTCACAGCAACCTCTCAATCTATCTGTCTACTCATCCATCTATCCACCCAATCTGTCCATATCTATTCTAGCATAATAACAACTGCCAACCCTCTATAGCCTCCCACCTTTTCCCTTCTTTCAGATTAGTGGAAGAAAAATAACCGAGACAAGATCTTTATTAAATCTCTTTTTTTTTTCCTAATGCAGACACAGCATCAGTGCACATCTGCAAGATTTTTAGAAACAGACCATCTTTACTCTTCCTCATCTCCCTCCTTTCTCCACCGACCTTATGCCTGTAACACCCCTAAACTCCCCAGCCTCCTGTCTCTCTCAGCCCCTGTCAGAGGCTAGATTAATGACAGTGATCAGTGAGCAGCCCCCAGCTGAGGTTGCCTGCAGCTTAGGCAAAACCCTGCACTGTACGCAGCATGCACGCCCATGCACACACACTAATGTAAAGCACATGTACTTGCAACACACACACATATTCACAGATGGGTGCCCAAACCCACAAACACCATACACAGTGAGAATACCATACAAATATCTATAGCTCATGCATACCTTAACCACCCAGTGTGCATTGAACACATACATACACACAGACACACACTTTCCCCAAAAGGAAAAAATCCATATCCATCAATATACCGGCTCTGGTGAGGTCGGTATTAGTGCAGCCACACACAAAAAATGGCTTTGGTAAGGTAGTTCTTCTTGTATACAAGAGACAGCAAAACAACAGCACAGTCCAGGTTTGAGTGTGTGCATGCCTCACCAAGCACTTAACTATTTCACTGCCTCTGGACAACATAAACAATAGGTCACACAGTGCAACAGCCACAGGACACAAACCAGTGGAGCAAGATTTATGTGCACATTGTCATCATCATTCCTCCTTAGTCAAAATCACAGAGGCTTCAGATGGATTTTCTTTTTGAAAGTTTTATTTCAAATTGCATCCAAACAAATCCCACAAAAATATCCGGCTGAAGTTCTTCAGAGTCATGATAGAGGCTAATCTAAATCCCCATATTTTGCAAATGAGGCACTTAAGAAGCTACTGAGTGACCATAACTGGCCAACTACTGTGCAAAGGAAGTAAAGCAGGACTATCCCAAACGGAAGTGTTCCAGTGATGGGGATAAAGGCAATACAAAGCACTGCAGGTACTGTTACAAGTTGCTGTAATATATTGTTAGATGTTATTTTATCTGATAAGGGGAAGGCTCAAAGGTCTTTTCGGTCCCTCACTCTTCCCCAGAATATAAAAGCAGTAACAAACAACACTGCTGCTGCTGGTGTCTGAGACATGTCTGGTCCACTGCGGGCATTTGTTATGAGCTCTCATGTGTTCTATGAGAATATTTAATCGGAGCTCTGTGTGTGTCGCTGCATGCACAGGCTGTGTAAATCACAGGCTCCCGTTCCGCCAGACAACAGCTGTAATACAATGAATCCCAACATCAGGAGAAAATGTAAATTCTGTGACGCACAAGGGTTGAGAGAGCACTGGCTTCTTTCATTAAATACCCATGCACGGTCAAAAAAAAGTGGCCGCCTTTCACTTTTCTTTTCAACGACTTGGAATTTTAGGGGTCTTCCCAGCGTAGCAGTTCCGAAATGTGGTTAAGAAAACGACTCGGATCCATGTAACAATACAGCCCCGGCTTCCGCAAAGGGCTTTGACTCTAATTACCCACTGAGAAATATTAACACCAGTCCACAAAACAACTAAACTGCCACATCTGCACGTGTTTTGCTCCGTGGTGCGCTCCTCCTCCTTCCCGTCCAAGTGCACGGTAAGTCAGAGTGGACCCGGTGCATTTTTAAGCATTATTCAGCTTCTTCTTAGAGGACTTAGACAAACTTGCACAGAAAAGCCCAAACACGTCGAGACGGCGTGACACTCTTCCCATTCACATCACATTCGTTCACTTTCATTTGAGCCTTACCAGTGTTGAGCAGCCAAGCCACTGTTACGATGGTTAGAGGGACGCAGTAGTTCCACTCGGTCGCGAAAGCCATCGCTGGTATTCCCCTCTGATATCTTTCTTAATATTCCTCTTCCTGTGAGAAATCAGAGTGACATGAACCCGCAGGTTCACCCTCCGACAGCGCCTTTGGCGTCTATGTGTGTGTGTATGTGACAGGGCGCGCGCGTGCGACTGTGCGTGAACGAGTGTGTGCTTTGTTAAGCGTTCCGAGCGTAATAGCAGCTCTTTACATAGTAATGGTCCCCTCTCATACACACCCACTTTCTCTCCCTCTGAATGCCCGAATATGACTGCTTGGCCGGTTTTTCTTGGTTACTTTACATTGTAAATATATTGTAAAGCTTGCCAATTGGGCGGTCCTGGATATCTTTCTAGCCAATTGCAGAGATCAGGAGCAGGTGGAGGGGTGTGCGGATGTGAGCAAGGGGCTGGGTTTAAAAAAAGAAAAAAAAAAAAGAAATGGGCTATCCAGGAGGAGAGCTGGGGAGGCAAGAGGGGCTGCGTCTTCCAGTTAATTGAAATCAATTCGCTCTAAATGTGATTGATAACCAGCATTAATTTTCCGACTCAAATAACCAATTTATTTCAAATTCCACCCCAAGGACTTAAAAAATGCAAGGAACGCTGATTAAGATGACGGAAATGAATGGTTCTTATTGTTCAAATTTAGGGACAAGTGGTGCAAAAAATGTGGCGTTTTCTAAAGTCGACTGTAGGGAGGAAAACACGCAGATTAAGTAACGCGATCATTTGTAAGATGGCTCTCCGTTTGAATTTACTGTTTGTCTATTTGGTGGTAGAAACTCGGTGAAACTTGGTGCCAAATCAGCCCAAGCAGTAGCCTCTGGGTAGTTCCCATGGGTATTCTGGGTATTCTGTTGCAGAGGCTGCTTTGATTCCAATTAATGTGCACGGGACTCATCAAGGAGAGCAAGAAACAAACCTGAGTGTAAGCTGTTAAATCACCGTTTACAATGACGGTAATAGCCCAGAACAAAAACTTGGGCTAAGGAAGAGCCGGTGTTTCTGATCATCTGTAGTCAGGGCTTATTAGGTCGTGCTAAAGGGGCTCTTTAACTTTACCCTCATGCTGTGGCCACAGTTTGCCCATAATTGTGTTTTCCAGTCAGAGAGCGCTGGTCCATTATGAAAATTGTTTCTCTCTCCACATCTCTTTTTCTTCCTCCTCTAATCTAGTGTTATACTATGGACCAGCGTCCAAGGCTTGGAGGCATCTTTTTGAAACTGTATCTTTGGCGCCCCTCTCAGGTAACTGCAGGGATGGCACGTCACACGTCTTAAATCTGCTTCCGCCTGTTCTGACAAGTCCTCCAGTCACTTTGGTCAGTTTAGTCTGAACAGTCGGGAAAGTTCAAGCAGCCAGTAAAGCACTTGGGTAGTCTATATTAATATTAATATTTCTACTCTTGACTCCCATAAAGTTGCTTTGAACTCTTACCCCCTAGCTAACCTATACTAATGGATCTGTGTTAGATCTTAAGGTCCCAGCTTCAGGGTCTCTCCACTGAGAGATGTTATTACTCGACACAAGTTTTAACCTTGTTGTTTGGCGAGGATAATATCTGCCCTACTCATTTCCCAATTCCCATCCCATCCCATTTTTCCCTGTCAGCCTCTCTGCGAGTGTTTGTTCCCGGGTTGGCAGGGAGTCTGTGGCAGCAGCTCCCCCGCACCAGATGGGGCATTGTCAGGAAGTAATGAGGGGAAAACACCTGCTTCTCTTGCGAACTCCACTCCTTCATTTTCAGCCATTTGACACAACATATGCAGAATGCACATACAAACTCAAGTGACCGTGACGGGAACAGCAGTAGTCAATGACATAGTGTTACAAATGCCTGGCACTGTAATGCATTAGTGAGTGTGGTGTCACGTTTGGTATAAGTCACCTTTAGATGTTGGTTTGTGTACACTAGGGGCAGCTAGTGTACTAGACAAAATGCGGACACAGGTGAGGAGCTATTTGGCTTTAATGCCACAGTACAGATCTGCATCCTTATCCTGACAGGACCTTGTGTGCACCAGACAAAACACATCCAGGTAATCTGTATGCACGGCACAGCACTTAAGCTGTTGTCCAGTGCTTTATCCATGGAGACACTATCAAGGTCAAAATGTCACTGTAAACTTCACTTCTCTCTCTCCCGACCAGAGCCTTGTACTTCAGGGAAAGCTCCAGTGTGTGAAATTCCTGATACATAATTTTGTGTCCCTTTTTTTTTGGCCAGACGTCCAAAACCAAAACCCACAAGGGAGCACAGAATGATTTACTCATGACTGACTCAAAGGCCAAAACAAAATGGTGCTCACTGGCATTTAACATTCAGGAGAGCATTTTAAATTTACAACATTGTATTTTTTTCTTTTCCCCCCTATGAAGCATGATTTTTTTTTCCCCTAAGTCTTCTGTTTTGCTTAGAGTCTCCCTCTCTGTTGTTTTTACATTCCTTGGGTTGACCTCAGACATAAAGCAAGCAGAAGTTTGTAGAGTTGGAGAAGAAATACAAGGAGTCTGTAAAATGCTAAACAAAGGAGGGCTGCTGCTGCAGAGCTGAGCTGTACAGGGGGCTTGAATAATCAGTTTAATAACATTATCCTGGCTGTGCTCTGTGGCGCATGCACCCGTTAATGGAGTGTCAGTGTTAAACTGCCGCTTTGCCCATTATTAACAACGGCCTACGGTCAACCACACACGATAATAAAAACCGCATAAAACCCAACATAACTTCAACAGACAAGCGTAATGAAATTCTCAGCATTATGAGCACGGTTATGGTAATAAGCGGTGGTGGTGCTGAGGCACAGCGTTAAGGGTTACAAGGCAACAGAGGAGAAAATTAAAAAGATGAAGTTGTAGTCTGTGATGCTTTTTTTGGGGAGGGGTTGGGTGGGAGACAGAGAAGACTAATCTAGTCTAGTTAAAATAGAACTTACTTGTAATGGCCAACCCTGTCTGCCCTTACAACTGACGGGAAAGCTTTCAAGGTTACTTGCCTATGCGATTATTCACATTATGAGAGTTTCTAGTTTGTGAATGCAAGTCCATACACGTGTATACAAACTGACTGAGAGCTGTGTTCTCTGCTTACGGGCAGATGGGAATAGAAGCAAGAATGCACATGCACAGTACTCTGAGTAAAGGTCATTGCTTCAAAGTAAGGTCTTTCAGACCGAAGAGGAAGGTTGGTAAACAAGCTGATGCGAGCTCGAGATGGCATTGGATCGAGAGGATGTGCGGCCAAGCAAGCATGCATGTCCGGCTCTTACCATGTTGTCAATACTCCTCACCCCCTTTAGTGTCTCTTAAATGGAACAAAATCAATGGCACACTGGAGGATGGTAAATAATATTTTCTGAAAGCCATTTAATACCACAGAAAATCCCAACTACATTAAATTAAATATTCGAGTGCAATGTGCTTGAGAACTGTCACAGTAAAGAGATTACAATAACCTTCTCAAAGACGCTTTGAGCTGGTTCCGCTTTGGAAAACATGAAGGTTGAAAGAGAAACAAATCAACAACATAAAACCTTGTCCTATCACCCAAATGATTCATTCACAATACACAGCTGAGTAATTATGTGTGCAACTGAAAGAAGAAAACTGAACGCAGCATCTTTATAGCGCTACGAGTAGAATCCTCATCATCGTTTTCTAAGAACGTAGCTCGCCATGTTTCACGCTGCAGTATACATGAAAAGAAAATTGCCCACCTTTCTGTCCACGATGCAGAACTGCAGCGTGCACTAACAAGCCAAGCAGCTCAGGCATCTCTATAGCAATCACTTGCCCTTCAGTTGATTTTTTGTTTTTTTAAATACCCAGCTTGTTGCTAATTTTTATTGTACACTGCCCTATAATGTCTCCTAATATTCCTATTTACTGCTTTATGACATTCTTTATTTTTCTGGGCCAACAACTCCATCTCTCGCGCCATCCTTCCCATCCATTCTCCTTCCACCTGCCTCTGCAGTTACACCAGAGGTTGTTTGTCTGCGCAGGTGGAGGGTAGGGACTCCAAGCTTGCTTTGTAGATCGGCTTTTTCTGAGACCGGTCATCACTGGAGAGAGGAAGAAAGGAGAAGAAAGACAAGCATGATTATCAGTATATTGATCTCTCAGTAGGTGCTCGCAAGGTATAAGTGAAGAAATTTAGACAAGAACCGAGCACTGGAGGCGCACCTGGCTGCTGATATGAAAGCACATTATCCTCTCTTTCACTATCTGTATCACTTTGTACACACATGCTTGTATGCTCAGCACAGGTTTGTAAAGTTTAGTAGTTTCTAGGCCACCACAAACATGCAGAACTCTTGATTGGTGCAGAAACTTGTGAAAGTTCTGCCTTTTATAACTGTTTTTTTTTTTTTTTTTTAATCTACATGGAAAAGAAGTTAATGGGTAAAGCTGCATTGGGTCACGGTGCACATTAAGGCACTGCCAGCTTTCACGATTAATGGGAGTTCCACTAATTTTCTTATAATTGCTGCAGCCTTCTTTATACTTTTACACTAGACAGAATTTAACCTGCTGTCATAAGCCCAAGCTTTTGGCAAGCAGGAAGTGCGTGGAAACGCATGGGAGCAAAGGGAGGATAAAAAAGATCAAGGATGAGGTCAAGTGGATCAGGTCTTCTGAGATTGAATTTAATATTCATGATGGTAAATGCCTTTAGAAATAGGTGGGAGTCCGTGCATATGGAAAGATTTTTTTCTCTCACTCTTTTTCTTTTGAAAGAACAGTCAGAGAGTGAAGTACACACCAAGGTGCACACTGCCGCACACCTACACTCACACAGTGACTGAAATGGCTTTGGGTCACACGATATCACACTAGATGGAGTGAAATTGTGTGGAAATTGCTGTAATCATTTAAAATGCTAACCCTTGGGTAACCGTTTTTTTTTTTCTAAAACAAAGTGAAGACTTAAGATGACAGGACGCAAACACACAGTTGTTTCTTACATGGGTCCCTTGTTGGTCCTGGTCTCTTTGGCTCTGCGGCACAGGAACGCAATCATCGAGAGGATGAACACCACAAGAGCTACAGCTACTGCCGAGATCATCAACATGAGACGGCCATCACTTGTCTCATACCAGTGGGCATCCTCTGTGGGACAGACATGAAGGAAAACATGTATCACACAGAATGCGAAATCAGCAAAACTATTCACAGTCTGCCTCCAGGCAAAGCTTCTAAAGGCAACCTTATGCTTGTTTGTGATAGAAAAGACTGTATTCCTCACAGTTCAAACTGTTACAGCCTTATACGCAGCACTGATCTTCAAATAGCCCGCTTGTTACAATTTGCAAGATCTGGCTGATCGTCCCTGTTATGTGCATAATTTTCCAATTTTAGGATAATTTTTTTTTTTTTTAAAAAGGAAAAAAAAAAAGAGGGGATTTTACCGTTCCAGCCTTTAGAGCAGTGGACAATGTAAACACTGAAAAATTAAGGTTATAGGTATATAGGTATGTAACAAATACATACTTTGTTCATATCTATATAGGCTTCCTTATGTTAAGAGGATTTTCTTTTTGTCAGCCCTGCAGGTTTGCACAGGGAATGTTTGTTCAGGGTTTGTGTAGACTTAAAGCAACAGAAGTAGCATGCAGTGTTTTCTCACCCCACTTTCAAGGATGAGCAAACATTATTCCAGTTTTTTTTTTCACATTTTAAATTAGTGTGCTTCAGAGAATTTACTTGATGAACTGTGGAGCACAGTGACCAATAAGTCAATTGCAGAAGTGACTTGATAACTCTACCATAAAAATAACATTCATTGGCTTAATTGCATTTTTAGAGATTGCATAATTTCAACTATTGGAACTATAAGGCTTATAAATCCTACTGGGTGAGAGAATAGCATTTAAACACTGCAGTGATTAACACTTTGTAATCATTCACAGATCAGCAATAAAGACGATGAAGACTGATGAGTTTCTGTTAATTGGATTAGCTATAATGTTGTAATGGAATTATTTCTGTACTTGAAAGCAACCATCGTGTTTCATAAGAAAAAAAAATCACTTTATCAACCATGCAGATTTTAGACAAAGGCAAAGTGAGACTGTGCAGGATGCAATGATTTGCAAATAAAATGTAAGTAAAACAACTTTTTATATTTGGAAAAATATAAAATATTTATATCACTTTTAAATTTATTGCTAACAACAACTTCATGTTTATATGCACGGTGTTGGATTACCTTTTCTCTTAACAACACTCTAAAGGCACCAAGTGTTGCTTTTAAAGCAAATGTTTTTTTACTTTTTTCTGGATATGGGATTTCAGCTGCACAGTGTCTCCCTGAACTGTTGGGCTTTTAATTTAACAGTGTTCTAAATGTTTGTTTGTTTTTGTAATGAATAGCAGGTCTGAGATGCAGGCGGACCAGTTTAACACCTGGGTACTTTTACTACACAGTCATGCCTTTGTAATGTGCAGAATGTGGTTTAGCAGTGTCTTTTATTTCCTGAAAAAGTCATCTGGATGGCACCATGTGTTGCTCCAAAACCATTATACACCTGTCAGGCTTCATGAGTCTTTACAGACGTTAATGTTTCCCATGCGATGTAAACTAATGCTCCACTGTGCACTGATAAAAAGCTGTGGGGGGATAGATCTACCTTTAAGATTAGGCTTAAAACTTTACTTTTTGAGAAAGCTTATACTTAGATCTGGATTAGGTGAGGCTGAACCATCCCTTAGTTGTGCTTCTGTAGATTCAGGCTGCTGGAGGACTTTCTGAGCAATTTTTCCTTTCACTCTTGACGTATTTCTACACCACTTCTGTATGGCATTGCATTTTGTCTACTCTTTTACATGGTTTGTGTTTTGTCCTCGTCTCTCTATGCTCTCCCTCTCTCCTTCCCTCTCACTCTCCAACCGGTCACAGCCTGTTTCTGCCAGAGGTTTCTTCCTCTTAAAAGGGAGTTTTTCCTTCCCACTGTAACCAAGTGCTTGCTGATAGAATATTTCATTATTGTGTTTTTCTTTCCAGTATTACAGGGTTTTCAGCTGGCATCCTTGTATTCATATAAATCAATAAATACATCTGAATTAAACAAAAGTAAATTCAGTGTTTTCTTTCCATTTGATGTGGTGACCATAATTGTCAAAAATCATTTTTAATTTTGATTCAGTGAACCAGATTTTGGCCCAGAAAATCCTGTATCATTTATGTACCTCATTTGTAAATTCCTTTCTTTGCATGGTAGAGTTTTAACTTGCAAACTATGTTTACTGAGGGTTTTTAAAACTCTTCCTGAACGCATGCAAAGATTTCTACGACAGAATCATGTCTGGTTTTATGCGGTGTGTCTGAGTGAGGAGTCTAACTTAATTCAGTATTGGATTTCAGATGACAAACGTCCAAATATTTTGCAATTTTAAGTTGACTGCTGAGATTTGTGAATGATGAACCCCTCCTCATCTTAGTCATGAAAGATCTGGCATCTCTGTGATGCTCTTTTTATATTGAATCACAGAGATGCCAGATCTCCAAACTTTAAGCAATTTGCAAACCAGTATCCTAACTTTTTTGCATACAGAGCTGACAAAATCTTACACTTTCTGACTTGTCAATTATTATCATCATATACTGTCAATAATATATGCATATAATGTTAGAAAAATGGACTATAGGACTTTACATTTAACAGTGGGAAAATGGCTCATAATGTCTAAATTTTGCATTACTTCAGTAGAGATCTTCATTTACACACCATCACTTGATATTTCAGTCGAAAGAAAAAAAGGAATCAAAGGTCAGTTAAAACCACTGCTTCTTATAATTACCCTCTTATCCTTTAAAGTCAAGGCAGTTGTACTATTGCCATTTGTTTATGATATTTAAAATGTATTATATCCTCAGGTATGACCTTCTTACATGTTTGACATTTTCGAGGTAATTTCTTTTGAGACTTTCTTACCTTTTTTTTTTACGTGAGGCATTTTAATAAATGTCTTTACCTCTCTTTGATGGGGCATTGCGGCCTTTTTCATATTTCTTTGTAATTTCTCCTTCAAATACATTAAACCTCAAGCCTGTACTGTACTTCCCATAAATTTAAAGCATCAAAGGTTGGAGTCTTGTAGCTGACAACTTCTGCATATGCTCCTGTTGACGTAAAAGTATCCTCATACCTGACCTTTCTGGTTATAATTTAACTGCTAAAAGGAAATGGAACACAATATTTAGTTTTGTTTTTGCTCAGGGGATGTTTAATATTGATGGATGAATTTCCCCTCAGTTATAAGGAAACCTTTGCTAGTTTTCAGAAAGAGGAAATGTAGAACTTTCTTAATCGGTACAAAAGACAAAAGGCCTCATCCAGGTTAATCTTTTCTTACCAGGCAGTACAGTAATGCTGATAGTGCGTTTCTTGTTGAGGGACTCCACAGATGGATGCCTAGCTGAGCAAGTGTACTGTCCTTCATCCATCGCGTTGACTTTTGACAGTTGCAGTGAAGAAGAGGGCAGAACCCAGTCACTTCCCTGAGAAAGAAAGACATACAGTGGAGAATAACCGAATGAAACAAGTAGAAAAACAAGTTTATTTACCAGACTGTTCACAGCCTTAGGACAAACAGCTAAACACATACAAATTAAAACTGTGCTTAGTTGAGCACACAAGATAAAATGGAGAACATACACTGCCATGTGACAAAAAAAAAGAGAAGAGAAAAAAGGGAATCGTTTCTAGGCAGACTTGCATAAGGATGGAAAATGAGAGCAAGTCAATTCTAGATTGGAAGAAACAGATGGACTGGTAATGGGACAGAAAGACAGAAATATTAGCGGGTGTTTGGCCCTCAGAGAGCAGCCCCAAAAGTCCCAAATCAAGCGTATTTACCTGAGCAGTAATCCCAATGAATGAACACACATCGACACAAGTCAATAACCCAGATAACACCATCATCCGCAAAGAATGATGCTGCAACAACACACTGTTAACACAACACATAATGAGATGGCAAGGGAGTAGGATGAATTGTTGACACAGAAATAGCAGCACTATTATGAGATAGAGCCTAACATGGGAGGAAACAAATAATAGGCCAAACACAAGGATTGAAAAACAAATGAACGTGGAGGAGAGTTTAAAAAAAAAAAACAACATTACACCATGCAAATCATTTGGCTCCTGGGAGCTACAGTTCCTGCCAAGAAAGTCCATTTCAATTTGAATGGATCTGAATTAAGAGGATTTCCCATAAAGGCCAGGTCTGGCCAAAGCAGCATTTTGTATGCAAATCCACTGGCTCCCAAAGCAGTGGCCTGTTTCTGCCTCTGTCCTGCTGTCATTACCGGGGTCCAATGTGCCCACGGCGGCTGTCTGTCAAACTGTGCCGTTCTGACGCCACTTTCTACCCCACATCCATTTCTGTCAAACATACAGTGAGCTTGCAGACACAGAAAAATTCACACACACGCTCATATAAATTGTGACACGAACATTTTGTTTCGTCGTATTATTTCCCTGAATGTGGAATTCCTGTTTTTCTAATGGTCTCATGGGATTTGTGAGCACATACAATACCAGGCACTGTCACTTCTACTGATCATAATTATTAGTCTTCATCAAAGTGACAGTGCTGTACATTAAATAACCACAAAAAAAAAACTTAGCATTACATATGATCATGTGGAGGACAAACAGTATTAGCAGCATAATATGTCCACTGAATTGGATTTGGACTTGTAAGCTCATTTAAAACCCGGATTAGCAGTGACCCTTTAACAAGCATATTAACCCTAAGCCAACTTATCAAGAGGAATAACAAAAGGGGAAACTTGGCAAGTATGTCTGCCTGTCCCAAAATATCTTAATAGTTGCATAGCTTCATTATACTTCTTAAAGAAGTTGTGATTTTGACACCTTGAAAGCATAATATATAATTTTCTCACCGCGAAGACTGTATTTCCTGAGTCATCAACTTATTCTTGGACTCCATGCCAGTTGTCAGTTTGGCATTTTACACTGCGATGTCTTAATTTCCCATGGGCAAGAGTTTCTTCGCTCAGCAAAGAGCCCAGTTGAATAATTCAATGCCGGTTAACCAAACACTGAAAAAAAAAAATCATTAGAAATCTATCCGCATAATTGTTTTCAGGTTGACTGGCTCTTGTCTAGACCTCATTAAACTATTAATCCTCTGTAAGTGGGCAAGCTGCAATCCCCAGCGAGTGGTGAGCCCAAGCCAACCGGTCACTTAAATACAGAGCACTTCTTCTGTGAAGGGGATGGAAAGACGGCGAGCAAGGGGAAACAAGTGGCTTGACAAAGTCAGAAAGGGAAACAGAAAAGGAGGAGAGAAAACTAAGAGAGTGCTTGAACAAAGGCAAGAAGCCAGCAGAGACGGGGTGAGAATGGAAGAAGACAGGAAAAAAAAAAAAGAGGTCAAACCGAGAGAGAGGGAGCGAGTGGTGAGAGAGAGAATGACAAGTTTCCAAAAGCATAATGAGGGCACTGCCTCACTGCTCCCGAGGCTTTCTCACCTCTTTGTACCAGAAGTAGCTCGGCTCCTCTGATGAGCTGGCAGAGCATTTCACCACCACGTCATCTCCGAGTCGCACCTTCAGCTCATGTGGGACACCCAGGTAGCTGGTGTAGCCTTCCCTGGACAGTGACAGCTCTCCCATATCTAAGACGCAGTCGGGAATGAGAAAGTGTGATCGGGCATTAATGAAGCAGGAAATTTAATGTACGCTGAAACAACTTTGTCAAGCATTCAGGCCGTGATTGAACATATGTTTGCAGTGGCAGCAGCTGGTAAACACTCAGATATTTTAAGTATATTTAAGTATAAATGCTCAAGTATGAATGCCTCCCTGTGGTATAGACTGTACAAAGCGGTCAATAATAATGATAATAGGCTTCATCTTATTGAAGTCTTTAGAGAGGCAATGTTGTGAATAATGGCTCATTTTCTCTTCCATCTCAATAGATGGCCCACGTCCATCCAGCTCTTGGCTTCTTTCCTCTTCTGTCTCCTTCGGTCCTACACTCCATTCTAATCTTTTCCTCATATTGATTACCCCTGTGAGGCTGAGGAGCCTATCAAACAACATTATGGTCGATTCGATGGCCACTGAGAAGATAGAGGGCACTGAAAATCTGACTAGCTATGCCATGAATGACATTTCATGAAACTTTGCATTGACAGCGGATACCTTAAAGCCGGAGCCACCCCGCTGGGGACGCGGCTCTGTTTATCTGAGGCGAATAAAAAAAATAAAACAACTGCGGTCGATTTTTCATAGGTAAGAGTACATATTTGCATTGGAGCTCTACTTCTTGTTGTTTTTGTTGTGCAACCTCTGCAGTGCCATTGTATAGATATGTCTATTAATATTTAATATGTTTTTCTATCCCTCACTGTGAAGCGAGCTGTGTCCACAGTGTCTGAAAGATTGTCTTTACCTCCTGCGGGGTGGGAAATATGACGGAAATTGGTTTCGCAGTCTATCTGTTCAATCGTTTTAGACTGTTTACCGGTGTATACTTAGGTGTTTTATCCTTGTCCCTTTGTTAGCAATACTAGTAATCTCAAATGGTCCACCGGTTTCCTTACTGAAAGTGAAATTCAACAATACCGTGCATTATTTTCTACTTACATATTTATCTAGATTTTCAAAAAAGGCCTGTTTGACATGTACAACACGCACACGCACAAACACGCGCGGCATAAAGATCTAAGGTTAATTATTTGTCAAAAGGAAAACACAGCGTCACAGAGTCATTGTTCCTCACAGCTCCAACACACCACACCACCCGACACACTCACAATGCACTTTGAAGGACAGGGGCAGCGAGGAGTTGTCTGGCTCTGTCACATTTTCGTCATTGGACACACAGCGGTAGGGCCCCTCGTAGTACCTTCCTGCGCGGGGAATAGACAGCACTTGCCTGTCTGCGAGCTGCTGCACCTTCAATGAGTAGAAGCACCAATATCTCTCCATAATGGGACGCCAGCCCTGCATGTACTGTTAAAGAGAAAGAAGGAAAGAAAAAGAAAAAAATAAGGTCTTGTTTTATATTTACTTTTCAGTAATGAGAATTCTCTGCCGCATAATACTTCTTTGAGCTTACATAAGCTCAGAGACTAATACATTAATATGCTAGTTATACACATTAGCAGTCTATGGTCATACAACAGCAATCACATCGCTAGTGATTTAAATAGGATTTAATTAAATATAAAAAAATAAAAGTCACGTGTCTTGAATTATAACTTTGCAGCCATCTGATTACATTTGAAATATCAAAGGAGGAAAAGTTGCATAATCGTTGTCATTACTGGGAATAAAATAGTTCGCTGTGGTGCATCACATTTTATGAGTTACATGTGATGTTTACTGAGCTTTTGATGGTTATAAGCAAGTTTAATCTTTTTTTTCTTTTTTTTTAACGAACTTTAGGAATAGTAATAAGTGATAGTAGTGAGCTCCTTCTCAGTGATACAAAATCTCCAACGTTACAAACAGAACTGTGACATCCAAATCCTGATATTTTCAAGTGCATTCCTTTCCTTTTTCACCCATCCACACATTTGCTCCCAGCTCACCTTGGAGAAAACCTCAAAGTGGACCTGGCTGATGTTCAGGTCGGAGTCTGTGTATAGACACTCCAGCGTGATCGGGTCTCCCTCCAAAACTGGCTCAGTTGGCCCTTTGATGAGCAAAGATGCTGCGTGTGGACAGACATAACAGATGATTAAGTGAGAGGTTGCTGCTAGACGGCACTGGGGAGGTGGGTGTACCTCCTGAGCACTGCTTTCAAAACGCCTTTCTTCGGATTCATTCCAGGCTTCCGGAGAACCTTGGAGTACTCATAAAAACACCACAAACACATGACCAACAGGTTTTTCTACTTTCCAGATACTGTTGATAACAGAGAGTGATTCTCTTTCACTTCAGCCAAGAAGTGCTACATAACATGGTTTACTTTTCTTTTCTTTTTTCACAAGAACTGAATGCGAGGCTGGCCTCTGCACACAGTACATAAAACATTTAGCTGCTCTTAGCGTTAGTCTCTCGATAATTCTAACAACATTTCCTGTTTCAATCCGCGTCTCGCGAGGGAAAACCCATCAGTGTGACAGAAGAGGAAAACAAAGCCTTTCCTCAAGAGAACAGATCAACTAAGAGACACACAGACAAGGAGACAAACAGGCGAGCAGACACCACACGAAGCCCAGGGGCTTCAGCTGTATGAATATATTTATGAAAAAAAAGGAGACCAGAACCCCGCTGAAAGATTAAACCAATATCTCATTACAGACGAGCAAATAATATTGAGCTCTTTGAGAGGGCTGCATAAAAGTCCTTGAGGAATATGAAAAATATTTACCATAACTGGCATGAATCAGGGAGACCACTGCAGCAAGTAGAAGCGCTTTCATGGCTGTGGGAAAACAATATCAGTGCAAATATCTGAGAACACGTCGTAGGCTCCTGCGCACTTACTAACGCGAAATGAAAGTTTGCTCTGTATTTATAAATAGCAGGTGTAGGTGTGGCTTTCGTCTTTTGTGTGTTTTTCAGGAAGCGCGTTCAAAGAAAAAAAAAAGTTGAAAATCCAGGCAAAAAAAACAACAACTAAACAACCAGTCAACACCAAACCATAAATACACGACTTATTGAGTCTTGTTACGTATATATTGTTTCTCATTTGTGCTGATTGGCATACACAAGAAACACTGTAAAGTGAACGCGGTGTAAACTCAGTAAACGAAACGAGCACCGCTGCCGCTGCTCCAATAATGAAATTCACTCGCGGTGCGTCACTTGTCTCTTAGGGGACTGGAGTCCGTCACGTCTGTATTCGTTAAGGTCGGTGTTTTTCTGCACGAGTTCACCGGAATGTGAAAGCACTTGTGACACGTTACCGCAGAGCGTGTTATCTAAAACCGGGGAAGCACAGCGTTTTACGCTTCATTTTCTCTGACCTTTGATTGATTAGCTGTTAACCGGAGCTGAACCGCAGACTCTGTGGCTCGGGCCTCAGATGCGCTGACCTACACATGTTTGAGTCATCTGAATACACGCTGACAGCTCGTTAAAAACAATGCAAGACAGAAGAGCAAAGACACTACCTGTCAAAACCTCTAAATTGTTATTTGTACTCGTGTGCTGTTATGTTTCCATTTAGTAGAATGAACTGGATAAACATAAAAATCCATTTCCCCTAAAAAGCGCCCTGAGGGAGTGATTGGTAATTCATTATCATTGCCGTTTCACTGCAAATGTTGTCAAACGTTTCATGGTTTAATGTTTTTATTGCATGGGTTTTTTTTATTGTTATTATTAGCGACCGTGGCATTTATAGACCGTGGTGTAAATGGGCAGTGGACATTCGTGGGGTTTGGGGATATTGATCACTGTGTATTATTTCACTGTGGATGAATAAATACATCAATAAAGTAAAAAGCAACAACAACGAAATATTTTTGTTAAATTGGTGGCCTTGAAACAACATATTACTTTAAAAAACACAACAAAAAGGACTACAATGCCTTACAAAATTATTGAGCCACTCCTCAATACTTTATATTTTGCTGGGAGATGGGAAAGAGGTGCAGTTGATTTATTGAAACGTGTGCAAACATGCATTAAATAAAGCAAAAGCAGAGTTTTTACAATTCAACACATTTTTTCTTTATTCTTCAACACAACCTGATCTCCCTTAATTTCTTGTCATCCCTTTAGGAAGTCTTCAGGAATAGTTCTCCCAGCTTCTTTAAAGACGTTCAGAGCTAACACTTTCCAGATGGTATTGCATGGTGGATCAAAATCTTTGTTCTACTTTTCTGTGTTCATAATTCCACCAATTTTTATACAATCCCCAACAGCACTGGCTGAAATGTCAGCACAAAACCATGACAGAGCGTCCACCATGTTTTACAGATGGCTGAGACACTCACTGTTATATCTCTCTCATGACTGCCACTGTAGATATTGACAAGGAATAAAAAAAAAATCAAATTTGGGTTCATCACTTCATAAGACAAGTTGCCAGTGATTTTCAGTGCAGTTTTTGTGTAATTTATCATACCCCAGCCTTTTCTCCCTGTTGTCCTTCCTTAAGAATGGCTTCTTGACAACCACCCTTCCACTGAGACCATTTCTGACGAGGCTTCAATGAACAGTAGATGGATCAACTGAAGGTCCCTCCATATACATCTCTCTTGCTGTATTTCTGTTTCTTAAAGACATGACTTTCAGATAGTGTTTGTATGAAGTTTGTTGAACCTACCTATCTTTTGTCTTCTGCTTGTCCAGGCGCTTTGTTTTGTGAAGTAAAGACTGCTTTGGCCTGGGACAGTGGGAAGGAAAAACTCCTTTTTTGTTGTTGCTTGAATTATTCAAAGGTCTGTGTTCAGTAGTTTAAAAAGAAGACAAAGAAAAACAAAACACACACGTACAACCAAACAAAAATCATTTGAAAATGTTCAGATGCAATAATTGAAGTGAAAATTAACAAGAAAGAACTAAAAAAAAAAACATATTTAGAGAACTATTGCTCAAAAATCAAAATATAAAATACATAAACATATAAATAATAAATATAATAAAAATACTTCAAAATGATGGGTGACATGGGTGACTCAAGACTTTTGCACTGTATTCTATAGAAGAGAAAGGAATATGTCTAAGTTTATGATTAAGTCTCAAGGTAATGTGATGGAAATATTCTATTATTATTATTATTATTATTATTATTATTATTATTATTATTATTATTATTATTATATAACTAATGATCGAAGCATGTAAACTTTTATTTTTTATTAAAATTGGCTGACGTCACTCTGCCCATACACATACACTTTATGACCTGAATGCGAAGCGGTTCAGCGAAGTTACTAAAGACATAGCAACGCTACTTTATTAAAAGACCAATCCGAGTTTTGTTGTTGTAATTCCAGAAAACATCCAGCAGGTGGCAAAGTAGAGGACGCAGGGTTGCGGCGTCCACAGGAAACAGAGATCAACAAAGCGGAAGTACTGAAAGGAATCCTCGATTATTTTTCCAGCTACCCAAAGGGGAAAGTGAGAGACGATTTTTGTGTGAAACAAGAAATTTGTCATCACAGCAACGCCGACGCATCGACAGATAGTGTTTGTTTAACTGGGTAAGTTGGCAATTCGACGCACAGTTTTAAGATTTAGCCTCCATGTCTATTCTCCACCGGATTCGCTGCTAACGTTAGCCGCTATTGTTTTTAGCACCACTGTTAGCGCAAACTTTTGTGTATTTTTTACTGTTTGCTTTATTCGGTGAAACTCCACGGCCATGGTTAATTTATGGTCTGTTGTTTTTATATTTTGAGTGGCGTATTTTTTCACTAACTAGATTTATGTTTCCAGTAGACCCATGCCATTGTTTATCGGCTAAGTTGCATGGATTTGATCTTTGCATAGTTTCGGTACTGTAAAGGTAGTAGAGTTATTTATAAATGTTATAAACAATACATAAAATCAAGTAGAGGTGAAAGGCTTTACATTGTAAATATGACGCACCGGGTGTTATGGTAAAACTTCGTGTTATTTTACTTCAAAACCAAGAGTCTTGAGAGCTTGAATAAAGAAAGCAACTGGACTTTTTTAGGTTTGTGAAGACGTTTTATCCAAGAGGCTTTTTTCATTTTAAAAACAAAAGTCCCAGAAATTTTCCCCATTACGTGGTCCCGAGAACCCACTATTAATCATGTGACTCATCACATGAACCAAGGTGTGAATAAAGGAGGGGGCCGTTACCATCACCGAGGGTTAAGGCTAAAACCATTGTATTGCATTGTAGTGTTGTTGATACCTGGTGTCCTAAGTATATCAATAATGGTCGTTGACAGTGGGTGTGGATGGTCATGACTTCAATAGGTCACACAATGGAATGGGGCAAGAGTAGTTTTGCCCCATTGATGGAAATGACCCACGTCTTTTTTCACACTTTGGCGCTTGTGATGACTCCCGTGATCAGTAGTTGATTAACGACTCTCAGGACCACCTCCAAAGGGGACGATCCTTACTACGGGTTAAATACCTGGACATCTCCACCATTTGTCTTTAGAACTGAAGAAGCCTCTTAAATTGAAGGTGGAGCTCTACCTATACAAACCCAAAGATATCCAGTTGCCTTTTTTTTTTCAAGCTCTGAGAATTGAGAGACTACAGCGGCATAAACGCAGCATTTTTCTGTGTTATTGGTAAAGTAAACAATGATACAAGCCTTTTTCATGTATGTCCTGACATTCAGCTTAAACAGCTTGATCAACCTGTGATTAATTTCTGTGGTAACTCTAATTTCTGACTTTTTAACTTCAGATTCACGGCTGTGGTCCTGGTAAACAGGTAATTTATCACGTCTGAGTTCAACTTGACGCTGAGGGTTCGAGACAGACCTACCACAACTGTTTTGCCCCCGGTGACGCTTCAGAATCGCTTTGCTTTTCCTTTGGCCACCAGCATGGCTAACAGCACTGTGACAGTGGTTAAGGGTCTGCCACCAGGCCCTGCGGGCAGAACTAGTCCAGAGGGATCTCAGGTTAGTTAGTTTCTTGCTTAGCAGAACCAAAGGCCAAGATCTGTGTAATAACTTACTTCATGTCTGGAAATGCCAACGTTTGAGAGTGTATTTTGTTTTACATATTGAGTTTTATTTATGTATTTATTTTTTACACATGAAAATATCAATGCAAAATTTATGGCTCATTGCTTTAAATGTGAGAAAACTATTTTGTATTGTATTTTTACAATCTCTTACTATCATTAATCGGTTATGCAGACCATACAACTGAACCCATTAGCTTTCATTGAAGGATGATGGATGCATCTTCTTCCTTCCCAGGTGCTAAGTAAGAAAAAGTTGCAGGACCTGGTGAGAGAGATTGACCCAAATGAGCAGCTGGATGAGGACGTTGAGGAGGTTTGTCAGTAGTTTTTTCATCATTTGCCATTAAAACCTACCTAATGCTGTTAACAGCTGAAAATATGATGGTTTTCAAGCTATAGTGATATGGACGTTTCCTCACTTTGCTCTCTGGTTTTCAAAATCCCCGGGGGTTTTTTTTTTTTTTTTCTCAGATGCTGCTACAAATTGCGGATGATTTTATAGAGAGTGTAGTGACGGCAGCCTGTCAGCTGGCACGCCATCGCAAGTCCAACACCTTGGAGGTGAAAGATGTTCAGTTACATCTAGGTAAGTTGCTTTTAACTTTTTTTGAGTGATTGGGTCATTCATTATTTTGTCAGGTTGTAGTGAGTGCCTTGAGCCCTCACAAAAAATGTATGTAAGAATGTAAATGCTTTTCTGCAGTTATTGGTTGGCAGCTGTTTGCAGAAATATTATCAAGGCTTATATTTAATTCAGTGCTACATGCCTTATGAGAATTTGATTTGAATTATTTATTTGCTACTATTATCTGTTGGCTATTTATATTTAAATTTTGTTGTTACTTTGAGAGCACAAGGTGATTTAGCAGACTTTATATGCATAAAAAAACATGTAACAAATGAATTTTTTTTTTATCACTTAAATTATCTTAATGAAAAAGAACTTAATTTAATATTTATTTGCAGTTTCAGATAAATGTTGGGTAAACAATGTGCTTTCTGTAATCAGTTTGAATATCAAAGTGGGAGTTTAAATTATTTACTGTAAAAGCCTTGAAAACCTATATAACCATTTTTGAAAATGAAATGGAAATGAGATCTTTTCTTATAGACTGGGTTATTTGCCAGATATGATCGCTTTGGTATCAGTGTCTATTGTAAATCCAGAGGAGCCTGTTAAAGTCTGTGTCACGCTACCATTGTGCATTGCTTTTCTCAGAGCGCCAGTGGAACATGTGGATTCCTGGTTATGGCTCAGATGAGATCCGGCCGTTCAAGAAGGCTTGTACCACAGAGGCCCACAAACAGGTGAGCGATTGCCTCTGCTGCACATGTTAGATTACTGTAAATGGCAGAGAGTAACTTCTGATCTCATATTATAAACACTGGGACTAATTGTTTTCTTCTTTTTTTTTTGTTTCAGAGAATGGCACTGATCCGCAAGACGACTAAAAAGTAGCACGACAGAACTCTTTGTCAATAAAAAAACGACTCAAATACTTCTTTGGTATCGTTCATTGCTTGGATGTCAGTGATACCTGACTCACGTGCCTTCCTAAAATACTTGGTTTTACCTTTCTCATTAGAGATTTATCATTAGATTTGATAAAGTAATGCAATAATGATCATTATAGTTTTTTGTAGTTAATTAAGGTGTAGACTGCCAAATTCCTCTGTGGGTTGATGTCCTTGATTATGTGCTGTTGTGTATCATTAATGAAAACTAGTACACTAAACTTGACACATTTATTTTAGCATGTCATTATGGGCTTTATTTTTTACTTTTGTTTACTTTGGAAAATTGCATCCAAATAAGACATAAACTTCAGATGGAAACGAATGACTGAAATTACCAATCAGAAGGTTGAGGTATGGTGTATGTATTGCCAGACTTAAGTTGGTCAAATTACATGGATACGTTAATTATCTGAGATGATGTTTCACATTTATTAGTCAGCTACCTAGTAATGTAGAATTGCCACACTGTGTATTACATTAATACACCACAAAGGCTCAGATGTGATTAAATGGACTTCCTGCACACTTGCAGACAACCAAGGACAAAGAAAGATATTCAGAAATAGCAGATGTCTGCCAGCCATCATTTAATGACCTTGTTTTAGTTGCAGAGACATTTTGGGGGGGGGGACCCAATTTGTATATGCACCTGAGCGCTTTAATGCATTTCCACAGAAACACCTACAGACAACCAATTCCTCACAGGATGTGTTTACTAGTAATGTTAGAAGACAAAGGCTTAAGGCAATATTTGTAATCTATAAGACTTTATATATATATTGGCCGAACAAACAATATAGACAGAAATCTCAGATATGTGTCCCAGAAATTGGTTCAAAGGAAAATACAGAATACCTTTGTGGAGCAGTGGCTCCAACCTTCTCCCTTTTCACCCCTCAAAATGATAAACCTGCTTGCAAACTGCTTTTTGTAATGTCTTTGAGTGGACACGAGCTGTGCAGACTACCCCGTCTCCTCAACCTCAAAGCTGGTGGAACCACTTTACCAGTATCGAGGTAGAGAATTCAATTATTGAGATTTGTTAATTTCTTCTCTCACTTTTGAATAATTGTGACTCTGGCACAATTACATCTTTAGCACCCATTAGACAAATTAGAGAAAAGAACAAACAACTTGTCATATTACAGCCCCTGCCCCTGCTGAACCGAGGTTAGCCATGACCTCATAAGTCCATTAGCGTAATATGCTGTGGACCTGGCATCTTACTAAAGAGAGAATTACCATATTTCTCTTATAAATACAGAATATAGATTTTTCTATTAAAAGTCTACAGTTTCACAAGCATCTTTGAGTACTTTGTAAGGCATATTTTGAGCTCAGTGTTACAAGTGACATTGAGCAAACATAAATTTTAACCTAATGGTAAAGCTATATCAAGATCGGAAAGGGTATTAGACTTTACAGAGAAAAGTTCAGTCTCATTAAATGGTAATCAATACAACAGGAGTCAAGCGCATGACCTGCTGATGGCAAAAAGTAAAAAGTGTAAAAATATCAGTTACAGAAAAAAATTCAACCCTAAACTGACCTATTTCCCTATTTTATTTCACAGAGCCAAAATAAAACACCAGTATCTTATAGTCTTAAAAGATTCATCTTCACAAAAAATGTGCAAAGAAACATTTCATACCAACGTGTTTTATGATTTTTGTGCCTTACAATAAAATGCCACCACCAATCCAACCTGCTCACAGTTACTTCTTGCTTTTACAGTCATGTGAGTTCACATAGATGGGCACCACATGTCCACAGTTTAACCGCAACACTTTTTCTTGTCCTTGGTTGCCGTTCTTGGCTGAGGCATGTTGGCTCGCTGTAACTGTAGTCCCTGTGGTGCAGTGCACTTGACTCCATCCCAGCCCTCTTGCAGCTCTATCTCTCCACACAATAGTCCCTGGTAGATTCGTCGAGTGAGGAGCTCAAAGGACTCTTTTACATTTTGCCCAGACTTTGCAGAGGCCTCCACGTAGGGTGTTCCAAGCTGCTGGGCCAGTTTCTCTGCCTCTTCTCGGCTCACCGCCCTTTCCCTGTGAGCATCTCGGTCATTCTTTTGACCCACCAGGATGAACAGAACCTTATGTGGCGTTACTCGCTCGCACACCTCAGCATGCCAGTCTTTAATATGGTCAAAGGAGGCTCGACTGGTGATGTCAAACACTAGCATGCCTCCAACTGAGTTGCGGTAATAAGAGCGGGTCACTGACCTGAGGAAAGAAGTGAAACAAAGGGGGAAAAAGTCTTTAGAGCTATGAGAAAAACCCACACTGGCAAACAGAATCAAAATTTATGTCCTGTTCTAATGAGCAATTAACAGCTGCTGTGTATAGCTTCAGCTCTTTTGGATAAGAGTTCATACAAACAGTTCCCCCATGATTTATTGAAAGTTTAAACCAAAGGTCATCTAAACTGTCAGTTGGTGAAAACTTCATCTAAATAGATATTTCTGAAAACAAAGCTAATTTGGGTAAGCCTTTGGTTCAGTTAATGGGATTATAGATCCCATCCAGAGTGAAGTTAAATGCAAACAGGCGTAGTTTGCAATTTGTTTCAGTTCATTCAGCTGGAGAACTGGAAAACAAAGGATTTGGAGACAGATGAAGCATGTTTCTCCTAGTTCTTTCATTAAATATGCTGAGCCTGGAAAATATTACATTTAAAAGAGCTCAGTTTGCAATTTAAAAGTATTGCACAAACTGCATTTCTGTACACAGTACACACCTATCTTGTGACACTGACAGGGTGGATACACAATAATAGCTGAAAGTAAACAAAGCAAAAGAACTATTGTGATTGGAGTAGGCCATAGTTCATTTGTCGCACTCAACAAAAGTGTCTTGAATTTTCATTATTTGAACGGGGTCCTTGTAATGTGGCCTAATGCATTTTTAAAAAGACATAAATGCTACCTGGAATCCAACATTAAGATATCATTGTAAACTGCAGAGATCTCATTTAAAGATCATCCATACCTGAATCTTTCCTGCCCTGCTGTGTCCCAGAACTGCAGCTTTACACGGACCCCCGGTTCCACCTCCAGGAAGTGAACGTAGAAGTCAACACCTACTGTCTCATTGATAGACTCCATAAACAAGTCCTCTGTGTAGCGTTTCAGCAGAGAGGACTTTCCCACAGTGGAATCGCCCAGCATGATGATCCTGAACTGGTACTGCCACAAAGTCAGGTCCATTGTTGCTGGCAGTTACAAGAGATTAAGACAGGAATGACAGCTTTTGGAGATATAAAAGTGTGCACACGCTCTGGGAAAGAGAAAAACAGATTGTCATAAAGATTAGAAAAGGTTAAAAGCAAATATAGTGAGAGATTACTGAGACTGGAGAGAAAGAAAGAGACATAACTTCATTTAGACTACCACATACAAGCTTACCACCAGTTTCTCTTACCTCTGACAATCCAAATGTTGAGAAACAAGTACTAAGCCACTCCTTATTAATCTCACTACCAGCAGCAGTGTTCACAGCCATCCCAAACTTCTTTGCTTTTGTGACTGCAGTACAGCTCTCATTCCCATGGTGGCTCATCAAATCCTCTACGAAGGCAGCTATGTAGAAAAATCTGCCCCACAAAGTCGATCCATTTGAGCTGCTGATCTTAACTAGTACAGTAAGCTTGTACACGAGCGTGGCTTTGCAGGGGTGTGTACTTCTAAAGGTTGCTTGTTGATACTTGACTAAAGGAGGAGCAAGAGCACAAGGACAAAGGGAGGGCCAGATGTGGGAGAGGGGGAAGTTTAAGGAAGTAGTGGCTGCATGAAATAACCTATCAAGGGAAATGGTGCAGCTTCCTGTCGTTGATAGCCAGTAGGGACGTCATCATCAACAAGCATACAAAATGAGGGTGACCGTTAGCAACTTGAACAGTTGGCATACTATTTGCAGCAGTTTTTATCACTTTATGATCTTGTATGTGCAGTGAGGATCTGAAAAGGGAAGTTGATAACAATGTAGCTCTTTATCCTCTGGGAAAGCCAAACTGGTCTCGCAGTTATGTGTAAAGTGACCGTGACCTCTTAACATTATGCAGTGATGGAACGGGTTCAGGTTACATGAAGGCACCATGGAGAGCAACGAGCTTCGTCTCCACTGTCCTGGTTAGAAGGATAATGAGTCCAACCCTAGGCAGTTGTGACAACACCAGTGTATTTATGAAAAGTCACTCACACATACTTACAGCTTGTAGGGGTAATATCCTCCACAGGATCCCCCCCCCCAAAAAATAAAAACAATTAAACAGACATGCTGCATAACACATGCATTTAAATTTAATAAATAATTTTCATTTCAGTGCATTTGGTCACACAAAGGTAATGAAATGGGATCTCATGTTACTCAGTAGAGTGAAAATGTAAGCAGGACATTTGATAGTGATAACCTACTAGTTGCTTTTACTGATGCTTCAAGATCCATTTGAGATCGTAGTTTTAGTTTTATTCTGTTGTTGTCGCAAAGGTTGCTTAAATTTCCCAGCTGTCAGATGACTATGCATCAGCATATTTCATGTTAAACAGTTCTTAGTCAGAAATAGCAGTAAAGGGCAAAAGTGTTTACTGGTCATAGGCAAAAGTTGTGCAACCTGAACTTGTCAGTTCAGTTTTAGGCCGTCACAAACTAATGATGCTCCAAAGTGAACAAGTCATTAAATGACAGCTTGCATGCAGAAATTAAAAGCCTGCATTCATGTGGTTGCCTAAATAGTTTACTTTTTTGGAGCAAAATGTTTCACATTTTCACCCTAGAGTCACAACCACATGTCCACACAGATCCAGATGTAATACAGAGGAAGACTGTTTAAAACCAAACGCAGTATTAAAACTATGGGGAAACAAAAACACTGACTTTTATCATTTAAAAAGGTAAACATATCAGTAATTCCCAATATATATAATCCTACCTAACCCTTTATTAGATGCTACAATTCCTAAAATCTTACCAAATAATTCTGAGAAAGTCTCTCTGAAAAATATTTCTCTTCTTAATATTTTACCAGAACATCATTATGATAATGGCAGCACACTTTACACTGATGTCTTTCCTTTCGTCATGTACTTTAGTGTTCCAAGTTCCATTACAGCAACATTTTTTTTTTTTGAGTTCCCTCTTAAAAACCTTTTGCACCAACTTTAAACACCAAGATAAACAGAATTCCACTACCTTTAATACTTCACTTTAGGCAAAATATTTGAATAACATAAATTATAAATTGTTATTACAATAAAGTATTAACAATTCAAAAATACAGAATAATACAAACATTGTTTTTGCAGAGTCAGTCCGGGTATTTCCTGGGTGTTATATTTATTAAAAATTACTTCTACAAAGACAGGAACTTCAGCTCACGGATGTCCACTTCAGGAGAGCTGCTACCACTGTGATCACTGTAGGTGTCCCTGAAGTGAAAGGTAAATTCATAAGATGAGTATTACATCAGCAAGACATTATAAGGACTGTTTTTCTGTAACTGCAGGAATTATGTTGGCATGGCATCAGTTTTGGACAGTCACCATTGCAGTTTAATTTCCTTTAAATAACTTTTTGGATGGGTAAGTCATTGACGTGCTGGTGTTTACCGTGGAGAAAGGTGACAGCCCTTGGCCAGGTAGCTCTGAAGTTTTCCAGCAGCGGCCAGCAGGAGACCAAAGTATGGAGGAGAAGGTTTGATGGGTCTGGAGGTGAACTCTGGATGGTACTGCACTCCAACAAAGTAACAGTGGTCTGAAACAAAAACACTGCGTATTACTGCACGTTTCTGCTACCTCAGGCTTCATTTAAACAACAAAGATGAAATGTTTTATATCATAACGACGGACAGTTTGAGGTTAAACATGATTTCTCTACAGCGTGTTCAAGAATTGTATGTATTAAGCAGCAGGTGGGTGCTGGATTTCAAACTTTCCCCATACCCTCTAATTCAATGACTTCCATTCGCTCTCCTTTCACGTCCTGACCAACAAACTGAAGACCTTTTTGTTCAAAGTGGTGCTTCAGCTCTGGATTCACCTGAAATAAGATATGATTCTGTGATTTGAGGTGTTATTGTTTGTTTTGTTCTTGCAGTACTTCAAGGAGAAAAGCTATGAACCCAACAAAACAAAATAATGTTTAAATCAAATCTCAAAGTTAGATATGATACTGTACACTATATTTTTTGCTTAATACATTTTTTATTTGCAAAATAATTTCCACACTTTTTGCTGTATGATAAAAACCTTTAAACCTTTGTTTGGATCACTACCTCAAATCTGTGTCTGTGCCGTTCGTCAACATATTCCACATCTCCATATAGCTTTCCTGAAAGAATAAAACATATTTTATCAACAGTAATTGGGAAGAAATCCAGGCATGATTTGATCCAAGGAGATACATACTCAGCACGCTGGTGTTGGATGAGAAAATGGTCCGCCTCTTTCCCAACCTCATAGTCCCACCCATCTGGCCTGGGTTGTGTTCGGGCATGTCAATTACCTGTAGAGATCAAATAAGATTATATAACAGATGAATGGATGGTAAAAATACATGGTAAAACAAAAGAAGCTAACATACCACAGGGTGTTTGGATTCTGGATTAAATTCTGTGGAGTTGGCATCTGAAAAACACAAGATAAACGCATCTAAGCACAAATCAGCTTTCCAATAGGTGGACTCTTTATTCATCATTAAATTAGAAACCACTGGAAGCAAATGTTTCTTAGCTGTGTCCTCAGCAGAACTAAACAATCACTTACCTTCCCATCCAAGAACACTGCGGGCAAACTCACACACTGCCAGCTGCATGCCCAAACAAACCCCTGCAAAAAAAAAAAACAAGGCCAGTGGCATTCTTGCATAATGAGAGCTATTTTAAGGATTCAAATATTAAACAACATATTCCTATATAATATATAAACCACTGACTATAAGTAATGAACTTATATATTAAGTGCTACCTCATATGATTAATTGTCAGTAAAGAAAGGTGTGCAGTGAATACAGATCACCCTTTCAATATGCTCCACAGAGTTTTCAGCAGCCAATACAAAAACAAAACCCCAGTTTGTCTTTTCATTGGTGTAAGCAGAATTTGAAAAATTCATATCATACATAAAATATATGAACAGCATCCCAGCACATCCTTTGCACCACCCACAGAGGATGTGTAGGACAGAGTCTCTGCTTAGACCTAGTTTATCAATAATCAACTCAACATATTTCCCCCTATTTGTCTTTCTAACCCTTCTCAAACTACGTCCAGCTGCACGGAGGTCTCTGCTGAACACCAAGTTTTTCACCTGGTTACATTTATAGCTTTGCTTCTATGATGAAATCGTGCAATATAACATGATACACAGCATACAGCATAGCAGGACATCTCCTTTACCCAGGAATGGTTTATTCTGTTTCCGTGCCCAAGAAATAGCTTGCATCTTGCCTTCTGTCCCTCTTGCACCAAAACCTCCTGGGACCAAGACACCGCTGTGGAAAGGGAAGAAAAGACCATCAATGCTCAGTTCACTGAGATTTCACAGACACATGTAGGACCACTTAAATCTATTTAACCTTGGTGTCACTCTCTCTGGAGAGATTGTATGTATGGACAACCAATGTAAGATAATTCAGTATTGTATGGTTAGTGAACTAAGTAACATAATTAGAAAAGCTTTCTTTTGTGATGTTATCTGATTAAGACACACTAGTGAAATCTTTCTTCAAAAAGAAAAAGAAGAAAAAAACTATCCTAAATGATGTTTCCTTTGTCAAAACAACCCCCTGAAGTAATACATTAATGTTTTTTGCTGTACCTAGCTTGTGACATACCCAGTTACTGGTTCTTTTGAAACAGCCACGGATAAAAAGGAATTACAAACTGAACGCTTTTAACCTGTTTGCAATATTGCTACTATCATAGCTGCATGAACTATAATACCATATCACCAGCGTGTACATTTTAATATCGACAGCTGCTGATTATCCACACTTACTGGTGTGTTTTCGACTTTTTTTGTCTACTCACTGAGCACTGCAGAGTTTCTGCCAGGCCTCATGATATTTCACTGGATCATCTTGCAGGGTAGTATTCTCCAAATCTGCAGAGTCTATGTACTGTAATAACAACAAACAGTGTAATCTGGATAGAGATCAGTCAACAACAGGCTGTACAAATATAGGAATATGTGAGGTTTTATCTAAGTATAGCAAGTTTATCTGACAACAGTCCAAACTGAAAACAGCGATGCAAAATCCTGAAATGATAAGAGAGTTGTCTCCTTACCTTGACCTCTAGTTTGTGATTAATGGCAAGGGCTGAGTGCTCTAGGGCCTTAATAACAGATGTGTAGGAGTCAGCTAACTTTGTATACTTTCCCACCAGGGCTATGGAAACATGCTCCAAGAGACGGTCGGATCTGAAAAGAGAGGGAGATGATTTATAGTACAGAATCTGGTGCATTCTTTGAATGATTACTTCCTCAGCTACCCATTTTGCCTCAACGCTCAGTATGTTGTACTCACTGGGAAAAGAAAAATAAATAAATCTGCTTCTGAGGTCAGCATTCTTTAGGGAAAGTTTTGCGACCAAAATCATAATAAGCATCATTATCACTGAGGTACTAGCAGGTTCTGAAACTTAGACTGAATCTGTCACGCCTACTTGTCCAGTAATGTTATGTTCAAGAATTGAATATAGTATTTATTTTTCATTACTGTAATCATAAAAGATCATGCCTGGATGATCTACATTTCTTTTCCCTCCATTAAGTTTCCTCATTAAGGGGTCCAGAAGCTCAGCCAAGTCTCACACCAAGTTTTAAATGTAATAAACACACTCAGAGTCCTTCTTCTGTGTTGGATTTAAGGTTATGTCATGACCAAGGAGCAAAAAAACCAAACAACCAAACAACAACAACAAAAAAAAAAACCCAGCATGGTGGATGTTCAAGGCTTCAAAATGCACAGCTCAAAACAAACAGCAGCTAAGTCCACCTTTCTGTACCTTAAATGAATGCATCTAGTTTTCTCTGTGCAAGACAAAATTAGAAATAGTTAATGGCTGAGAGACTCTTTCTTACCGGTCAGCCATCTCCTTCCACTTTGTGAACATCTTTCTGGGTCGCATCACAATGGGCAAGTTCAACCGCTCGCATAAGTAGCTCACAACACCCTGATCCTCCAGGAGCAGAGGAACTCTATAAATTGAGGAAACATCGTGGACACAGATCACCTGAAAGGAATTAGAAGGCATGTTATTTGTTGACATCTGCTAGCTTTTTTACCATTTTTATGCACAGACCTGTCATGTTATTAGGTATGCCTAGGTATCAACGAATCAAAGTGTCTCATGGTATGAAATGTTACATATCCCCCACGTCTTTCCAACATCACCACTAGCCTGAATTGTTGATACAAAGCAGGATGGAGCCACACTTTCAAATCCTCTACACCACATCATATGACTGTCACAGGAGAAATCATCAGACCAGGCAATGTGTTTCAAATCTTCTAATGTTCAATTTTGATGAGACCGTGGAAACTGTCGTCTCAGTGTCCCTTTCTTAGCCGACACACGAAGCACCCAGTGTGGTCTTCTGTCAATGTAGCCCATCTGCTTTAAAGTGTGAAGCTGTAGATTCAAAGAAGCTCTTCTGCATACCGTGCTTGTAACAAGTGGTTATTTGAGATACAACTGCCTTCCTATCAGCTCAAAGCAGTCTGTCTATTCTTCTCCAAACTCTGGAATCAACCAGGCATTTTCAACCAGAGAACTACCACTAACCGGATATTTTCTCTTTTTTGGACAAAATTCTCTGTAAACGCTGGAGATGACTGTGGAGGAAAACCCAAGTAGATCGGCTTTCAAAGTCACATCACCTTTCGTTCTCATTCTGATGCTTGGTTCAAACAAGCACCTGAGCGGGTGTACCTAACAAAGTGGCTCATGAGTGGATATGCTTTCCATTTCTATACATCTGAGGTCAGCATCGATCTAAATCTAATGATATCATAGCAACAAAAAGTAATGACTTGATCATGAAAAATTATTAAACAATGTTATATCTACTTATAATATATAACAACATTATCTGAAATAGTAGAAGTGAGTAGTGATGAGATGAACTGTACTAGCTCATAACTAACATCAGTTTTATAGTTGTTAAACTGGAGCCTGTTTACTGGAATAAAAACCAAAATGTCACCTGTGTGGGCTCCACATGACAAAACATGGAGATCTTTTCCTTGACAGATGTTTCTAGAGGAGTTGTACAGCGACAAACAATCTGTCAAAAGAAGGATGTATATCAGGATAATGTACGCAAACAAAATAATGCCAGGTCACACACTTGAGTGTTTATTATTTAATACACTCCAAATTTTATTTGGTTGTGTACGTAATGAAATAATCATGTGATTCAAAATGATGGCTTTATCAGTGAAATGAGACAATGGTTACACTGCCAAATGGTTACACTGCCAAAACAATCCTACAGAAAACAGTCGATCTATTGATTTAGCACACAGTGGTAAAATAAATTCAAGTTAACCATTTTCATGCTTAGTGCGGTCTCGGTGGTGGTGCTCTTTACTTTTTATGTGACGGCTGAACATCAGAGCCCTGAAACTATAAACTTCATAACTTTTTAAATGTATCAAGTTACCGTCCCATAGCTTTAAAAAAAAAGAAAAAAGAGATGAGGTAATCAAGTTAGATAGTTAGTTTCAAAGTATATTTATCTTAGCGATAAATAGTTTTCTACTTTCGTTCTAGTAGCTAGATCTCCAATAGTGTCAAATGGATTCAGTAGCTGATGAGAATCAAATATTTAAAAACCACACTATACATTTTCTGCATCATCAGCTGCACACGTTCAAATTCCAGTGACAAGGTGGCACACAGTTTGTACTAGGGTTAGTATGTTCCTTCATAGTACACCCATTTGACTTGTAGATATAAGAATCAGTTTAATCTGACTACCCACCAAATCTGGAGACAATCCCAGCCCTCTGAGCTCCCGCACGCTGTTCTGGGTTGGTTTGGTTTTCTGCTCCCCTGTGGTATTGGGCTTTGGAGAAAAGACACATCCACACAAAACAAAGCATAAATGGCTGTGCAATATAAGAATTAAAGAATTTTATAATGAAACAAAAATATTTCACATTATTCAGTGGCTCTGGTGATATTACAGTTAATCAATTTCTCTACAGTATCTGCAAACACTGCTTGGTAGTGCGTGGTCACTAGCAAACCATACCTGTGGTATCAAGCTGACATGGATGTTGCAGAAGTTCTCCTTTTTCACCTTGAACTGGAACTGTCTGAAAGCTTCAATAAAAGGCATGCTCTCAATGTCCCCCACTGTGCCTCCTAGCTGTGGACACAAAACACCAGCTTAAAGCACAGTCTTACATGCAAGAATACACAGGCTGAGCCTCAGCACTTTGGAAAGACTTGGGAAATACAGCACACTGTCAGCAGTACCAAGCCCATAATACTGTCAGAGCTGGTTTGAAGTATGCTGTATAGAAAGAACTGCTAGAGGCAGGATAATAATTTAACTTGGTTTATGAGAACTTGACTCTTTTAAACTGCAAATATATTAAAGACGAAATAATTCTGCAGCACATACTGTAAAATAAACACTTGATTTATAACACAATGATTTAACACTGTTTTTTTTTTTTTTTAATAAACAAAATTTATCTCC